>JALIGW010000003.1:63147995-63370495 GCA_023053685.1 Diadophis punctatus similis
CCAAATTCTGAAATTTAAAGATTTTAATGGGAAAAATACTTTAGAATAAGGTGACCAGATGTCCCGCTTTTGGCGGGACAGTCCCGCTTTTGAATAATTTGTCCCACGTCCCGCGGCGTTTCAAAAAAGTCCCGCATTTGAATTTATGCAAAGCGGGAAGCAGCCCGAGAGCTGGGGCAGGTGCCCCACATGCTCAGCAGCCAAGCCGAGCCCTGCACACCCCTCTGCCTGCTGCCTCGTCTGCCTCCTCCTGCCAGGCGGGGAGGGAGGGCAGTGAGAGGGGCAGCGGCCCCTGCCAAGCGCAGCGCATGGAGGCAGCGGCAAGGCATCCCCAGCACACCTGTTAATCCGGCTGGCCACGCAAGTACAAGTGTGGCGCGGAAGCCGCTGGTGCCCGGATGGGTGGCAGCCCCCTGGGCAGGTATAGGGCCAGGCCTGCGCTTGGAAGGGGCCGCCGCTCTCGCTGCTCTCCCTCCCTGCCTGGCTGCAGATGTCCGCCTGCCCTCCAGAAGCAGCGCTGCCGCAGTTCACTTTTGTTTCGCAGCGGGAGAAGGAAGAAAGCAAGCAGCGAGAGCGGCAGCCTCTTCCAAGCGCAGGCCTGGCCGTCTCCCCACACGGAGGGCTGCTGCCCGGCTGGCTGGCGGCGGCTTCTGCAACGGAGGCAGCACGCGGCTGTGAAGAACCCTCATCACCGCCCTCCCGAAGCACCACAGCCGCGGTTTGCTTTCTTCCTTCTCCTGCCGCTGTCCCTCTCCGGGCCAGATGCCGCAGAGGCAAGCCCCGGCCATGGCAGCGGTAAGGGCTGTGATGAAGGGGGGGGGTGTTTGGGGGGGTGCACAAAGCTGCAGGATAAGAGAGACAGACCCCTCCCGTCTTGCTCCCCTAGAAACCCCCCCCCCGTCAATGGTGTCCCGCTTTACAAATATTAAAATCTGGTCACCTTACTTTAGAACAATGAGATATCTAAAAGTTTCCCATTCAACAAGGGCAAGAAGGGAAAGTTGCAAATAAGTTCAGCATATTATATATATATATATATATGCATTCATTCCATCACACTCAGATACAAACAAACATATGCCAACAAATAAAGTTGCCCCAATACACCAATTTAGTGTTTAGGTATAATATTTTGTGTCTCCAGTTTGTACTCTTAAACTCCTGAAGGTAACTTATAATCTTCAGTATTTGCTTTGGCACCCAGTCAAAAACCAGAAATATATTTAAGACTGAGTTTACCAGATATTATCTCAAGTAATTTAAAAGTTCATTATAGGCCATCCACTAGGCCTGCTACAATCAAGGTCTGTCAGCAGACTACAACTAAGGCATTAAAAAGAAGAACACTTTGAGGGTTAATATTTTACATTCAGAGTTAAAGACTGGGAACAAATTGTTTTAACAAATTAAAAAATACATTTGGCTGTTACTATATATGGTCTAAAGTGTTTTTTTAATATTAAAAAGTTGTATGAAACTATTTTTAGTAAAGAGCAAGTCTCAAAAGATGGATGATGTTTATAGAAACTGAAGGCTAACTCTGATTTATAGTTACTACCCTTAAATCCACTGAGATAAAGAAGGTAATGAGAATTTTTCAGTAGATGTAAAATGTATAAATTGAGATTGGATTTAATTTTGGAACTTTTTTTCAAAGCTGGCGTTCATAGGTACTTTAGGTAAATCGGTTTTACTGTTATTCTAGAATTGTAAAGTTAATAGTACCTACATGGCTTCAGTATTATAATCTTCATAATATAGGCTTATCTTAGTAATGCCCTTATAGAGCAGGGTCTAAAATAGGAACATTTGCACGTCAAGTCAACATTTGGAGGAGAAATCCTGTCACATCTTTTGACAACCAAGTGTGTTGCAAACAGCTGGTATTCAATCACTATGAATGGCAAATGAAGTCTCCTTTATTAGCTAGACCCAAAGCAGTCATACTTAGCCCTTTTCATATACAATTGCAAGAAACTGAAAAGTACTGTGGCATGCCATTAAAAAATGAATTATTAAATTTTTAAAAAAGTCTTTACTGTGAAACAAAGCAAGGTTTTTGCCATCTCACTTACTCCACTTATGTTCCAGTAATGGTTATCCCATGACCCTTTGAGTTGCTGTTAACTTTGAAGTCGGCTGGGTGGCAAATAGCTTTTGGGGAGAGATTGGGTAGGGAGAGGCAGCAAAGCTGTTAACGGTACAGAATAAACTGCAGTGTAAATGGGGGGCCTATGTGGGACCTCATGAATTATTGTAAATAAAAATGTTGCTAGAGACAAGTGATTTATTTTGAAGCACACCAGCTTACTTTTTAAAGGAAGGAAATTGAAGGAAAAGGTTAAAAGAAGGTTGACCAGAAAATCAGATATATTACTTTCAATTAATCAACACAGCTACTATACATCAATAACTTCCATGGCACTCTGTAGATCCATTCTCCAAAGCCTTTAATCAGCTACAACATCCCTGATAATGGAAATGCTCTGAGCCCTTAAGAAGCTGCCTCTTGGCTTTGAAGAACTGATCCAAAATGGGGACCTTGACTGGAATGATTGGCAGAAGCCGATGTTAATTATACCTCGTATGTGCTTTGGTTCTTTCAAAGTTGCTTGTATAGGGCTATGTTTTTATAGTCGAGTATCAGTGGTGGGTTGCTGCCGGTTCGGATCGGTTCTTTAAAAGCAGTAGCGAAAATTTACTGCCGCTTGCCAAACCGGCATCAATGATCGGCGGTCCACGCTCCTGAACCATTCCTCTGGTCGCCACGGCTTGCAAAAAAAACCCTCTGCGCATGCACAAAGGCTTCTGCGCATGCGCAGAGGGTCATTTCCGGGTATTTTGGGTGATGTACCTTGGGCACGAGCGAAGCGAGTACGTGTGCGTAAAACGCAAATTTCCGTCGCGATGTGAATCGGTAGGGAAGGGAAGGGGAACCCACCCCTGTCAAGTCTGGTAAGAGGGGATATGGTGGCTCAGTGGTTAAGACGCTGAGCTTGTCGATCAGAAGGTTGGCAGTTCAGCAGTTTGAATCCCGTGCTGTGTAACGGGGTGAGCTCCCATTACTTGTCCTAGCTTCTGCCAACCTAGCACGTAAGAAATGCAAGTAGAAAAATAGGGATCACTTTGGTGGGAAGGTAGCAGCGCTCCGTGCACCTTCAGCGTTGAGTCATGCCGGCCACATGACCACAGCGTTGGCTCTTCGCCTTAGAAATGGAGATGAGCACCACCCCTAGAGCTGGAAATGAATAGCGGGGGAATCTTTACCTATGGTAAGCAAAGAAAACTAATATATATATAGAGAGGCCCAACATAGAATTGCTTTCAAGATAAGCAATGTTACCTTGAACCAGAAAAGGAATAAGAAATAGCATAGGAAATAACTGAATGGCATGAGAAGAAATGTTGCAGCATCCCACCACTAGGATGTACATGTAGTATATCAGCGCATATTCAGGATGCAGAAAACCTGATATTTATTCTCTTTATAACCTAAAACATCTAAGTCACCATCTCTAAAGTGTAATCCATTTCCACATAGTACAGAAAACAAATTAATCTGAATCTCTGAACTATCAACTATCATTTGTTAAACGTGGGTTTCTGTGGAAATTGTAACGTGCAATCTGGTTTATGCTACATTTGCTGCTGATTTTTTTTTATTTGAAGAATCCAGTGAAAAATGCGTGATTACAGTTAGTCCTCAATTTATGGCCACAATTGAGTCCAAAATTCCTGTTGTTAAGTGAGACATTTGTTAAGTGAGTTTTGCCCCATTTTATGACCTTTCTTGCCACAGTTGTTAAGTAAATCACTGCAGTTGATAAGTTAGTAACCCGGTTGTTAAGTGAATCTGGCTTCCCCATTGACTTTGCTTGTCAAACGTTTGCAAAAGATGATCATGTGACCTTGGGACACAGCAGCGGTCAAGAATATGAATCAGTTGCCAAGCATCTGAATTTTGATCATATGACCATAGGGATGCTACAAGAGTCGTAACTGTGAAAAATGGTCATAAGTCACTTTTTTCAGTAGTGTTGTAACTTTGAACGGTCACTAAATGAACTGTTGTAAGTCGAGGACTACCTGTATTTAGAATTATTTCCATTTTTCCCAAGTTAAAACTATAATAATGTCTCTGTTTTATATATGGTTTAGTAAAATGGTGATCCTCTCTTATATAAGTGCCCTTTGGTTTATTGCTAGATTTATGTTGCAACAGATCTTTAGTTGCTTTTTAGAGACAATAATTTGATTCTTGTGAATAATGTGCAGAGACACGTAGTTGCCTCAGCTAACTCCTTTTCTTTGTGCACTTGGCAGATTATTTCTTAACGCTTGATGAGCCAATGAACAATATCACCACTACTCTGGGTCAGACCGCAGAACTGCATTGTAAAGTTTCTGGTAATCCTTCTCCGACTGTGCGTTGGTTGAAAAATGACGCCCCTGTTGTGCAAGAACCCAGGAGGATATCCTTTCGTGCCACAGGTTATGGGTCCCGATTACGAATAAAAAACCTTGATACCACAGACACCGGTTATTTTCAGTGTGTGGCGACAAATGGCAGGAAAACAGTCTCTACAACTGGGGTGTTATTTGTGAAATTTGGTAAGAAGCTGCTGCTACTACACATGGAAAGATTGGTTTTAACACACATTGCCTAGTTCTGTGGGTGTTAATGTCATTTTTGGTTGAGAAAGGGGAATAGGTCAGAGATTTCTCTGTCCCATCTTAACCAAAGTAGACTTTCTTTTGAGAATAACAATACAGTTCTTTGTTCAAATTGCTAATTTTCAGATAACAGCTGTAGCCAAACATTTTAACGCTCCCATTTGCAATATAAATATGTTCTAATATGAAATGAACAATCATTTTTAAATAATCCGTAAATGAACCAAGGGCGGTTTTACTATGAAGGGTCGAAGTGAACATTATGGAGTATATTTAACTGAAAGGAAAACAAAGTGCTTTTTTAAAATTCCTGTTAAAATAGAAGTATGATATTCATTGAGAAAGGTTGATTTCCAGCTTGGAGACAAGATTTTCTTAAGTGTTTGTTTGCATAGTGGAAAGGTTAAACACGTTGTAATTGTGATTCTTCATAGCCCCAGTCTCCTATAATTTAATATTTTAGATAACAAAAATATGTCCCTTCAATGGAAAAACTAAAACTAGGAGATAGGTTTTAAAGCCAAAGTAAATTATGACGTGGAAAACAAGGACCCTTTCGTCAAATGTTGTCATCTAATGAGCTGTGGAACGCGAGCCTTCTCCATAGCTGCTCTGGCCTTTGGAATAGCTTCCCACCTGAGATCCAGAGGTGGGATACCTTTTTAGTGTTCCGGAAAGCTGTAAATACCTGGCTTTTTCCTCAAGCTTTGGTCTAGGATAGTGGGTTTACATCAGGGGTCCCCAAACTTGGCAACTTTAAGACTTGTGGACTTCAATTCCCAGAATTCATAGCTGGCTGGAGAATTCTGGGAGTTGAAGTCCACAAGTCTTAAAGTCGTTTTTAATTGGTTGCTATGAACTTCCCAGAATTCAGTACAATAAGTTCTTTAAATAAACAAAAATTTTGATCAGAAGATCTCTTAAGGTAAAGGGTTGTTTATAAGGGCAGAATGTGTTATAGTCATTGCTTTCATTTTAGAAATTTAGATAATAAAATAACATAGTAGTTGATGGAAGTGAATTTTCTTTTCTATGACAGTGCATCTTACACATTTTTCTCTCTCCCAAAACTCATTTCTCTAGGTCCTCCTCCAACAGCAAGCCCAGGAACATCGTGAGTTTGTTAATAATTATATTAACTAATTAATACCATACTTTAAATCAATATTTAAAAGTATAATTGTTCAAAAATTATAAATGGTATTCTAAATTAGACATATATTACTATTGAATGTATGTGAATTGAATGTAATACAGTTTTATGTCTTTTTATTTCTTTTATCTGTATTTATTGTAGGAACCAGGTTTATATATATTTTTTAAATTACAGATGTACATAGACTCAGAGGTACCCTGCAAAGAGTTCTGTAGTCATTCTCACCTAAGGAAAAGATCTCATCTCTTCTTAGTTGAACCAGTCAGCTTCTTCATTTCCATAATTCCTCATCCATCCTAAATGCTTGCCTCTTAGAAAGTTAGCACTTCTATCACACAGGAGTTGGTCAAAAATAATTGACTGAGGATTTTGTCATTAAACAGGATAGGCAAAGCAAAGTTCTTGCCTCAAATCCCCAGTGGGGTTAGGCTGGCTCACAAAGTGCTACTTTGAATAGTTTGCAGATCCCTCTGCTGGATATAAAGCTAACAAATTAAATAATTGGGCTAGATGTATTGACTGATTTGTAGTTCAAGGTCTCAAACTAGAAATCAAGGTTTATATAATATATATATAATACTACTCATGAAGAATGAAAAACTTTCTAGAAATATTTCCGCCCTAACTGTACTCTTGCTTTATAATTCATATGCGAGGGTGAGTCAAAAGGTAATGCCATTTTCTTTAGGACAGGTATAGTTACCAACACAGGAACATATAACATAATCAAAATGAAGCTGGTCCTTTGTGGATCACATCCCTACTTCTCAACATAGTCACCGTTTCTCTCAATAGCAATGTTCCACCTTCGAATGAGAGCATGTATCCCTGTCTCGTAAAATTTTGTTGACTGTTCTTTGAGCCACTTCTTCACTGCAGTTTTCACTTCCTCGTCACTGGAATAATAATCCTCCATACTCACCAGATTGAGCGCCTTCAGACTATCATCTCTTCGGCCCCA
Source organism: Diadophis punctatus similis (assembly GCA_023053685.1). Lineage (NCBI taxonomy): Eukaryota > Metazoa > Chordata > Lepidosauria > Squamata > Dipsadidae > Diadophis > Diadophis punctatus. Next base: position 63,154,787 of record JALIGW010000003.1, read on the forward strand.
TGAAAGAGGGTTTGAGAGGCAAAAATTGTTCCAGTGACGAGGAAGTGAAAATTGCAGTGAAGAAGTGGCTCAAAGAACAGTCAACAAAATTTTACGAGACAGGGATACATGCTCTCATTCGAAGGTGGAACATTGCTATTGAGAGAAACGGTGACTATGTTGAGAAGTAGGGATGTGATCCACAGAGGACCAGCTTCATTTTGATGTATGCTACATGTTCCTGTGTTGGTAATTATACCTGTCCTAAAGAAAATGGCATTACTTTTTGACTCACCCTCTATTTTGGACCAGTAAGAAAAAATTTTTTAGCTTCAGAAGGCTATTTCTTTTTGCTGTTTCTTCATTCTTTAAGAAAAGATTTCAAAGGAGGAGTTTAACATGATAATTGCTTTTTCTCAGTTTGGATTTCATTCTACTAAAGGTGTTAATTAATTCAGCAACAACAGGATGTTTGTGTTATCAGCAACACTGGTTTGTTATTAGTCATTTACAATTTAACTTAATTAGCACAATCTACACTTTTGTGCTTTACCACCTTCTCATCTTGCTATTTTTGTTTTTCCAAACATATATATTTGTGTTTGTGTGTATTTATGCGTGGGCGTGTATGTAAGTTCATGTAAAGTCTAACAAAGCAAAGATTTCTTTAAAATATGATACAGCTCTTAAAATATAAATTTAATATCAACTATTGTAATAATGCGACACGTAACTATTATTATAAACTAAAATAGATATAATTTTGTATCAAAGTCAGTTTTTGCATATCTTACTATTTGTTTCTCTAGCATTTTAGTTGATGTTGACTAAACATTTTATTAGTACTGAAGCCAATGGAAGAAGTCAGGAAATGAACTAATTGCATTAAATTATAAATTAAATATTACCTACATTTAGATAATACATAGTACGCAGAACTGGGAGAAAAATAGATCAGACTGTTGCACAGCACACAAAAGACAGAAATGGAGTCTGGAGGATAGTTATCAGATAATGTGTTAGATCATTAATACATGGTCCCCTTTTCATTAGTATCATGAACTCATTTTTATAGATATTTTTTATTTAGACTTAGAATAACTTTATTGTCGCTTTACATGTACACTAATCGGCATGCATTAAAATGAAATTTTGTTGCAAAGGGTCGCTACCTCCAATATACACTACATAAACATGACAAAAATATAAATAAATAAATAAATAATTATGCATATACCCATTATTTTTATTCTACTAAATGGCCACCAATCTCACTTAAGCAATTTTGGGCATGACCACTGTTAAAAACATAAGAATTAAAAGAAAATAAAGATATATACTTATAAAAACTGAGATAGCATTTTTTACCGTAGAAAATGCTTTACTCTTCAGAATGCATTTTGCTGTTGTATCCCTGCCATAGCACACTTTCCTGATTGTACTTTCACTTTTTGATGCACTAACATTTGAATATTTATTTATAATACAAGGGAAATTGGGCAGTTAGAGTGGTTTATATAGGATTGGTTGAAATTTAGGATTACTCTGTACATTTTCCAGACTGATTCTGTATTTCTTTACTACAAAGCAGTACTGTATGTATCTCTTACTTTCAGAAGTGAGAAAGAAATGACTGAAGCCTTTTTGTGATTCCTCCAGCATGATAAAATCTTCCTCAATAGTAATCCATTATTTGGTATCTGTTGGAATCTGAGGTAATTTCCATGATCCATTGACCAGCCTAGTGCTCTTCTAATGACCTCAGAACTGTGTTACTTTCTTAATTTTAATCTGCTCGGCTGCTGCTGTGACAGATCAGCATTCAGAGGGGAGATAGAACAGTCTGCTGCAGACAGGGCAGATTAGATTCCGAAAGATAAGAGGAGTTCATAGGAGGGGAGAAAATACTTTTATCCTGGGGAAACGTTGAAGTGTTAGCCATTTCCATCATGATGTCATCCCCCCCCTTTCTGCACATCTTATATCATTAGCCCAGATTTGTTGGGGATCCTTCATCCGTATAAATTAGTTGCTGAAAGTTCTGAAGGAGTTTTCATTGAGAGCAAAAAACACAATTCAACACAATCTTTTGGATATCAAACTAAGTGTGAAGCGCATTTTGCAATTTTAATGCAAACCTTGTTTTTGTTGTGTCATGTTCTATAACGCTCCATCCCTGTATAAAAATTCTTGAAAGCATTTCTTTTTTTAAAAAAAAACCCAGGCATTAGAATACTTCTATACAGTTGAAAGCAGGCGTTCTATTTGATCTTGTATTAACATAAGCAATTTAGTGCAGGATTTTGAAGTATGATAATTAAAAATCTGAATTTGCATAAGGTAATCTCCAGCTAAGATTTCAGTTGGTGTTTTTAGACAGAATTCCATTTTCAGCTTTATGGCTCAATATGGGAACATATTCAGACTTCAAAGGATGGAGAGAATGGGGCCATGTCCATAGCCCTTGCCCCATTTGTCTCTAACCTCTGTGCATTCAGACAAGAAATTTGAAGAAGAATGGTATCATATGTTCTGTGCTCAAAGAAAGCAGGATGCCCTTTGTCCTGTTTGAAGTGCTTCCTATAACTCTAGCACGAAATGGTCTTGGACCCTAAAGCCAACCCAAAATGTAGAACCTCAACATATTATTCTGATTTTTCCTATGTGATTGTTGATTATTTATTTGTTTGTCTGTTTATTAAGTTTAGATGCTGCCCATCTCACTATGAAGTTGCTCTGGGCAGCTTACAGTTCCATAAATAACGTATTAAATAACAATTCTAAGGTTAAGAACATTAAAATATTAGATACTGAAAGTAAAACCTTAAAATTAACAACAACAGCAGATAAAAGAACCAATACATAGATGGGGTGGAGATGGGATCTTCTCCTAATCTACTAGCCACCTCCAAAATGAGAGTTCCCCATCAGAGTCTCAAGCGAGAGACAGATTTTCAGACCGTTTTCAAAGGCCAAGAGGGTGGGGCAGGTCTCACCTTGAGAGGCACAATACTCCAAATATCATGTTTTAGGTTCTTGTGCAAATCCAAAGCCTGTGTCACTCTTACATGTGCCAAAATGCCTTTTTTGTAGAATCCACCATAATAGGCATGCATTATCACTGGCTACTTTTTTTAAAATACATTTTATTGTATTTTTTCCATTAAACAAATACTCATAACTTATACGTAACTGTGCTCATTTACATACCATAACATTCAAATTCAAATATACTCTATACACTTTAGCTATACATTTTAGTTCTACTTCTAGGTTGTCTCTTCTTTTTCCATTTTTCTATTCTCAATCCAGTCATACCACTTCTTCCATATTGCATAGTATTCCGAATCTATTTGTCCTTTCAATTCAATTGTTAATTTATCCACAATCATTTTTTTTATTACTAAACTTTTGGAAGGTATATTCGTTTTTCTCCAGCATTGTGCAAACGCTATTCTTGCTGCTGTTATTATATGTAAAATGATGTATAATGTTCTTTTGTTATATTCACCTTTAACAATCCCTGGTAAAAATAACTCCGGGGTGTATTCTATCTGAAGCACTGTTATTTCTTGTATCAACCTATGAATTTTTTCCCAATTTTTTTTGTTTCCGAGCATAACCACCATGTATGATAGAAGGTACCTTGCTTTTGACCACATTTCCAACAATTCAGTTCCAGGTTTGGGTAAATCTTCGCTCATCTAGAAGGTGCCATGTACCAGCGATAGAACATCTTATACTGGTTCTCTTTGTACTTTGCCGATTTGGTTATTTTATAATTTCTATTCCAGGTTTTCTCCCAATCTTCCAATTCAATACTATGCCCAACATTTTTTGCCCAAACTATCATAACTCCCTTCACTATATATTCAGCTCTATCAAATTCTAATAAGTAATTATAAATTTTTGATATCAATTTTTCATCCGGGCCAGTCAGTATTTTATCTAATTGTTGCAGCACCATCTCAAATCCATACTCATCTTTATCTTTTTTGTACCGTGATTGAAGTTGCAAATAATGCCACCACTCTATAATTATACCCTGTTCTTTCTCTCTCTCTCTCTCTCTCTCTCTTCCTAATTAGAATCATTTAAATGTTTTTTTTAAAGCTGCGGATACTTTATAAATATTCTCCATTGGATCAGAAATGATAGAAAACTTGGTGATCCAAAACTTGCATGAGCTATTTGTATCCAAGTGTGAATTAAATGGGAATTACCTATTGAAAAGCAAGTTGCTTGTAGAAAGGGAATTTGGCTTGCACCTGTTACCATTAATTTTTTTTTTGATAAAATGTTTAGGTTTTACAGCAACTACTTTGCAAACAAAATAGAGTTGTTCATGCATTCTAGAACCCATTGATTTTGAGAGCATATGCAAAGATATAATCATAATTTATTTTTATCTTCAATTACAAAGTACAAAAATTATGTGTCTTGAATATATTGGGTGAATCAACTGGACCAGACTTTGAATAGTCCATCTGCCCTCCCTTGGCAGCAGGAATGATATACTCACAGTTTCCACTATCCAAGCTTTTGGCTTTCTTAGCTACCTCCTGAGTTGTGAAATCTATGTCTCATTAGATGAACAGAACAACTTTCCAGAAGGAAACACCCCAACTGCTCAATTTCCTGTCCTTCCTCCATATTATTAATGGCATTCACCCCAGCAAGTCTACATGTTAAATGTTTGGATCATTTCTGCCAAATTCAAAGCAGTCTGGCATTTTTGGCTTGTTATCATTGTGCAGTTTTTCAGCAGTTTTCTTATTCAGATATAAATGTGAAAGAAAGTGAAAATATCATCTCTTTTTTAAATAGCTTCCAAGGCCTCTACAGAAATGTCAGTAAGTGATTTTCTTTGTTTCATTCTGAAGAGGGAAAAGATAAGTGACTGGTTTGCTTCTTCTTTATTACAAATGTCAAATATACAATTTTAGGATTTCCTCAAAGTGTTATTGTAACATGATGGCTGCAGATCTCCGGTTTTCAAAGATCTTAGCTTCATTTCCTTAAAAGAAATGAAAGTCTAACCTTTCACCTTCCTTCTGTGTGTCAATCAGCCGAGGGTTATGGTGATTCTTGTGTGGCAATTCAAGATGTGTGCATAAAGATCTGGTTTCAAGGTTCTGAGATATACGCCATTCAGAAAGAAGAACAAGATAATCTGAGGTTGTAACATTAAGACAAACTAAGGTTTCCATTCAGTATTATCCATTGTGTTTGGCAAACAAGACTTAATAAAAGACACAGTAGTAAGACTTCAGGCACTAATGTTCCCTTTCATGAGCTGCAAATCCAGTTTTAAACATATAATTTAACATTACAAATCTGTAAAATATATTACAATCAGGAAAGAAACCAAAAGAAATGCCCCATTGACTTATCATACTGACTTAGAATTCAGTTAGTTTGAGGCATACTTTGTGCTTCTCATTAAACTATCAAACTCTTAAAAAGTTTTGTTGTTACAAAAAAGATAGTTTGGTGATTAGAGTGATCACCAGACCATACTCAAAAGAAATCCTTGCAATAATTGTATGTTCCCTGTGTGCCTTCCTTTTTGACTGGCTGACTAAAAGAAGCATGCCTGTTCCCTAATGAGTGGAGAGGAATCTGCAAGCTGAGATAGGCAGGGAAAAATGAATTGTGGCTCTATTTGTCAGAAGGTATATGCATAACACACGGTGGCAATTAGAAAGCCTGTGCATGTGATTGTCTGTTATTGCAAATGGCCCTGGGGTGGCAAAAGGGATGCCCATTGTTGCACTATAAGTATAATGAGCAAGATTAGGTCTCTAAGACCAAATGTAGCAGAAGTTCTGGAAATAAACCATTTGGCAAATCCTTGCCTTCCTGCCCTTTCTCCAGGGAAAAGCAAAATAAAAACTCTTCACTGATTCATTAACAGAAATGGATCTTTAACATTTCTGCTCCCATAAAGTTTCCTATCAGAGACTAAGCTAAAGACTAGCCCTTAAATGTTCCGTTAACGTATGTTAAAATCTGAAAAGAACCGGTATCTGTGTTTATACAGTTGTGTCATTCATTTAGATATTTTGTAGTATAAATTCACATGACTCACTCCACGCAGACTTCATGGCACAGGCCAGGTTATTTGTGGGCCCAATTCTCACCACCCTGCTAGGTATAACAGAAGGGGAATGTTTCAGGTCCAGTCTCTTAGGGAATGCCAACTGGTGGACTTTGGAAGCAGGACTTTGGAAACAGGCCAACAGCAGGCCTGTTGCAAAACCTGTGGTCAGGAACATCAAAGCACCTGAAATCTAGCTGGCCCCCAACTCAGCTAGCATTCTGGAAAGCCTTTTTTCTTGTGCATAGGGATTGGGAGGTTGATGGAGCCCAAGACATGACTGCCATTGTTATGGCTATCGTGATCCTTAGTGCCCACAATATATGTAGTAGTCATAATTATAATTATTTTGTTGAATTTAAACTTTAAGTCACTACAAGTAAAATTGGAAGATGGGCAGAATATTAGAGCCAGTTTGGTCTTGTAGTTATAGCACCAGGCTAGAAAGCAGGAAACCATGAGTTCAAATGGTGCCTTAGCCATGAAAGCCAGCTGGGTGACTTTGGGCCAGTCACTCTCTAACCTACCTAACCTACCTCACAGCCTAATCTACCTCACAGGGCTATTGTTGTGGGGAAACCAGGAAGAAGAAGGTATGGGTTATTTATAAAAGTCATAAAAACGGGATACATACAAATAAAAAATAAAAATAAATCTATTCAAATTAACAAGCATGCAGATTTTTCTCCACTGCTCTGTAGTGAAATTAGTCATTCTAGCCAAATTACTCAGAATGGGCTAGATCCGTGGTGGCGAACCTATGGCACGCGTGCCACAGGTGGCACGCGGAGCCATAGTGAAGGGCACGCAAGCGTTGCCCACCAGCAAACCAGAAGTGCGGAAAAACGTACTTCCGGTTTACCGGTGAGCTGTTTTTTGCACTCCGGAGGGTTCAGGGAACTTCCTGAAGCCCCGGAATGCAAAAAACTACAAAACGGACAAACCGGAAGTGCATTTTTCCACACTTCCGGTTTGTCCGTTTTGTAGTTTTTTGCATTCTGGGGCTTCAGTGAGCTTCCCTGAACCCTCCGGAGTGCAAAAACAGCTCACCGGCAAACCGGAAGTGCATTTTTCCGCACTTCCGGTTTGCCCGTTTCGTCGTCCCAGGCTCCGGTAAGGCCTTTGCGTGGGGGTGGGGGTGTGTGCGCATGCGCAGGGGGCAGCATGGGGGGTGTTGTGTGCATGTGGGGGGGAGGGAATGGGTGTGGGCATGCGAGCGCGCTCTAGCGTGCGCACCCCCCCTTTTTGGCACGCGAACCTAAAAAGGTTCGCCACCACTGGGCTAGATTGTTGAAGAAATCAACCTTGTCTCATTTTTTTCCAAGAGCAAATGTTTAAAAAATGCCAAATAGAAGAGAGGTCACAATAGTGTTGTAGAGGAAAAAAATGATTACATTCAAGTGTACAGATTTTGAGAGAAACTTGCTTTCATTTCAGATGCTTCATGTTGTTATTTATGACAATGACACACATCACAAAGGTATCTTAGGAAAAAACAGGTAGGAGTTCAAAAGGATACACCAGGGGTCGGGAACCTTTTTGACTAAGAGAGCCATGAAAGCAAAAAATTTGGAAATTTATTTCAGTGAGAGCCATATAATATATTTTAAAAGTGAATTCAACTAAATGTCAATAGGGACAATGGGATATTGAGAGAATCCCTGTCTTTGTGCTGTTTAATTTGTTGCTGCTGTAGCAGCTTCCTTGCTCCAAAGTGATATTTGTCTTTGAGTTGGTGATTTCCATCATAGCATTGGTAATGATTCTTTCTTTCTTTCTTTCTTTCTTTCTTTCTTTCTTTCTTTCTTTCTTTCTTTCTTTCTTTCTTTCTTTCTCTTCTTCTCCTTCTTCTTCTTCTTCTTCTTCTTCTTCTTCTTCTTCTTCTTCTTCTTCTTCTTCTTCTTCTTCTTCTTCTTTCTTTCTTTCTTCTTTCTTTCTTTCTTCTTTCTTTCTTTCTTTCTTTCTTTCTTTCTTTCTTTCTTTCTTTCTTTCTTTCTTTCTTTCTTTCTTTCTTTCTTTCTTTCTTTCTTTCTCTCTGCAAACCAATCCCCACCGTGGCTCCTTTCTCCCTCGCCCAGCCCTCTTCCAAGACGTCAAGTGCGGGGAACCGCACCAAGCGAGGTAGGTGGGTGGGTTGCTGAAGAAGCCCCGGAGCCCCGCCGCCAACCTGCGTCTCCTGCTGGGAAGGAGCCTCTGTCGCTGTCTCTCGCGGGGTTCCAGCCACCCGACTGAGTCCCTGACCGCGGCACCGGCAGGGTTAATGCGTATGGGAGAGGAGAGAGAGCGCTACCGCCGCCGCTGCTACTTTCACCGCTCCGATATTTCTTTGGTGGGGGCGCGCGGGAGGGACCATGGAGCAGAGGCGCCCGGCAGCTTAAGGCAAGAGGCGGGTGGGAGACGTGGGCAGGAGCCTGTCGCCGCCGCCGCCACTTCTGGCATCCCCACGCCTCTCACCCCGCTCGCCGGGTGCCTCTGCTCAGCGGTCCCTCCTGCGGAGGCCCACCAAAGAAATATTGGAGCAGCGAAAGTAGCAGCGGCGGCGGTAGCGCGCTCTCTCCTTCCCTCCCATGCAGGGAGGGAAGGAGAGAGCGCGCTACCGCCGCCGCTGCTACTTTCACCGCTCCGATATTTCTTTGGTGGGCGCGCGCGGGAGGGACCATGGAGCAGAGGCGCCCGGCAGCTTAAGGCAAGAGGCGGGTGGGAGACGCGGGCAGGAGCCTGTTGCCGCCGCCGCCACTTCTGGCATCCCCACTGCATGGGAGGGAAGGAGAGAGCGCGCTACCGCCGCCGCTGCTACTTTCGCTGCTCCAATATTTCTTTGGTGGGCCTCCGCAGGAGGGACCGCTGAGCAGAGGCACCCGGCGAGCGGGGTGAGAGGCGTGGGGATGCCAGAAGTGGCGGCGGCGGCGACAGGCTCCTGCCCGCGTCTCCCACCCGCCTCTTGCCTTAAGCTGCCGGGCGCCTCTGCTCCATGGTCCCTCCCGCGCGCGCCCACCAAAGAAATATCGGAGCAGTGAAAGCAGCAGCGGCGGCGGTAGCGCTCTCTCTCCTCTCCCATACGCATTAACCCTACCGGTGCCACGGTCAGGGACTCAGTCGGGTGGCTGGAACCCCGCGAGAGACAGCGACAGAGGCTCCTTCCCAGCAGGAGACGCAGGTTGGCGGCGGGGCTCTGGGGCTTCTTCAGCCGCTTGGCTGGAGAACGGCGGGGATGTGGCCATGGCCGTTTTTTAGCTCCCCCCGTCCCGGCTGAACGCCGCCATTTGGGTTATTTTTCCCTCTGTGCATGCACGCGCATGCACAGAGGGAAAAATAACCCAAATGATTGTGGTCAGCCGGGACGGGAAAGCGGTGATTGTGTTCAGCCGGGACGGGAAAGCGGGCAGGAGAAGCTCCGCGCCGCAACCGCCGCCAGTTCCATCGGCTATACGCTGAAGGACTGGCCCGGGCGAACCGAGAGGATTTCACCCCTGCTGCGAGCCATATGCAGTCATCAAAAGAGCCACATCTGGCTCGCGAGCCATAGGTTCCCGACCCCTGGGATACACAAACAGAGACTGATTAGGAATGACTGAATCCCTATTTTGGTCTACTCAGTTGTCACTAAACTCAGAGGAGGGGTATCAGGGGTGGGTTCTAACTTACCTCACTACCGGTTCGCTTCCTCCCGTGCTGCGTGGGTGTGCCTTATGGGCGTGCGCGCTTTGCACGTGCGCACATGCGCAGTGCCGAAAAATCTGAAAATAATAATATTTTTTTAAAAAGCTGAAAACAACATGGCAACCGCATGTACAGTGCCGGAAACTCAGCTTCTGCGCATGCTCAGAAGTAGATTTTTTTTAAAAAAAATGTAAAGATGGTGGCGCCCACGGACCGGCACCGATCGAAGCAGTTCCGTGGCATCATCGTGATGTCACCAGAGGGTCGCTACCGGTTTGGGCGAACCAGTCTGAACCGGGAGGAACCCACCCCTGAGGGGTATTCACATGACCCTCTAAGCCAGTGGTTCTCAACCTTCCTAATGCTGCGACCCTTTAATACAGTTCCTCACAGTGTGGTGACCCCCAACCATAAAGTAATAAAATTATTAGAAAACTCAGGGGTGGGTTCTAATTTACCTCACTGCCGGTTTGCTTCCTCCTGCACTATGTTGTCGCGCCTCGTGGGCGCGCGTGCGCTTTGCGCACGCACGCACATTGCCAACATTTTTTTAAAAAAATAGCAAAAAAAAGCCAAAAACAAGATGGCGACGCATGCACAGTGCTGGAAATTCGGTTTCTGCACATGCTCAGAAGTTCCCTTGGTACAGATTTTTTTTTTGCAGTAATCTATTTGCATGTGGGTGGACCCGCCTGAAGACAGATAGAGGAGCGGTGTCTCGGTTCCTAAGACGCCTGAGTCCTACGGGAGTTGGGTGGCATATAAAAACGACCAAATAAATAAATAAATAAGGCCATCGGAAATATGTGTTTTCCGATGATCTTAGGCGACCCCTGTGAAAGGGTTGTTCGACCCCCAAAGGGGTCGCGACCCACAGGTTGAGAACCACTGGTCTAGACCAGTGGTTCTCAACCTTCCTAATGCCGCGCCCCGCCCCCATGTTCCCACCGTGCCCTACCCCACCGCCGCAACCCCCGCCCCGCCACCGCCATTTGGGTTCTTTTACCCTCTGCGCATGCACAAAGCGTTCTGCGCATGCACAGAGGGTAAAAGAACCCAAATGGCGGCATCCGGGCGAAGTCTCCCGACCCCCAGATTGAGAACCACTGCTCTAAACCATATCACAAGCAGTAAATGGATAAAAAAATGGTCTTGGCTGGCCACTCACCAACGGGATCTCAGCCAAGGAAGAGAGGGCTAGACACATTTCTGCACTAATTTATTAGAGTATGATCTGTGTTCATTCATGGGTTTTACTTTGAATTGAATGGATGGTAAATATGTGACAATAATAGAGCCAAAAGGATTTAACGTTGAGCATTTTCCAAGCAAGTACCCTTCTGGGTCCCAATATTCCAGCAAAACTTTACCTTGGGAGAGATTAGCAATGACTATCATTCACTTAACATACTGCATTTGGAGAAGTTATGTGTCCTGCCAAACTCTAAACCAATAACTCTTCAAGAAGATCTAGATTTGGGTTAGAACTTTTTGGAGGAATCTCCCAATCATTTGGTGATGTCCCAAATTGGTGTGAACCTGATTCAGGCTGAACTTGAATAACAAAGTAAATGCATTATAGCCATTAGTTTGGGATTTAAATCAAATATACAAGTAACAACAAGATCTAGCTTGGCAGTCAAAGGTCTTCCAAGGGTGTGGTCTAAAACTCAATATGGTGGCCGCAGTGATGCAATCAAAGCTCTGCTTATTTTTAATGCCGCCATTTATGAAGCAAGCCCTGCATGACTTTTTAAAAAAATCTTAACTGATCATTGCTTGGACTGTATCAATACTAATAAGGTTTCTAAATTGCAAGAAACAATAATTCCACTTTAATTAATTAGTTAGACCTGCACCTTAAATAAGATGTCAAATAAGACATTGGCACTAGCATTAGAGAGAGAATAGTTTCGGCACTAGAAACTAAATTCTATCAAAAAGGAAGTTTGAAGAAATGAGAAAAGAAGATAGGTTGCAGGAAATACAGTAAGACTGAAAGAATCTGGAAAGATGTCACACAGAAGAAAGACTTTCCCCTCACTATTAGTTCCAAGGTTAGGATGTGGTATAATAGATTTAAGTGGCACAGAGGTAGATTTTGATTGAATGGTACAAAAATGTTCCTAGCACTGAAAGTAGTTTTGACAGCAGAATCCATTCCTGAAAGCAGTTACAATTTCTTGCTGGCTGTGTACAAACACAGGTAGATATCCATCTGTCGGGAAAGATTAAATTATAATTGCTTGATTGCAGGGGTGGGTTCTAACTTACCTCGCTACCAGTTCGCTTCCTCCTGCACTGCATGGACGCGCATGCACAGTGCTAAAAATTCCGCGGGGGGGGGGGGGAGCTGAAAACAAGATGGCGACCGCATGCACAGTGCCGGAAACTCAGCTTCTGTGCATGCTGAGAAGAATTTTTTTTAAAAAAAATTCAGAAATGTTTTTTTAAAAAAGATGACAGCGCCCATGGACCGGCACCGACCAAACCGGGTCCGTGATGTCATTGTAACGTCACCAGAGGGTCGCTACCAGTTCGGCCGAACCAGGAGGAACCCATCGCTGATTGATTGGTGCACTGAGCAAAGGATTGGAGTCATCGCCTAAATGGTCCCTCCATAATTCTGTGAAGCTGTAATTAGATGCCCTCTATCCAGGAAGTTAGTTGTTCTTCCTATTCTGCCAAGAAAAGACAGTAGATATGAAAGAAGATGTCAATTTACATTGCAAGACAGCTGAAGTGTTTTTAGGACTCAGTTCCATTCTGGCAAATTTGAACAAAACGATGTTAGCTCATGGTATTCTGATTAAATATCAAGAATCCAATGAAACCATATACTTTTCCAAACCCAAATAATAGGACATTTATTTCCCCATGGAGAAATGCTTTAACTTATCCTTTGGAATCTGTACTCATGGTTGAAAAGTATATTTTCTATGCTGGCTACCAGAAACCAAAAACAATAGTTCCTAGAGAACAAAAGCTTTCTGTCTTAGTGCAGGGTGACTTTTTAGTATAATGTGAACATTTTATATATATATATAAAAAAACCTTGTTATGAAGATGACTTGAAACTCAATATGCAACCAGTAGGACCAGAAACTTTTATTGCATTCAGCGGAAGAGGGCACATTGTAAGCTATGGGGCCCAGACCATTTCCATTTAAAGCTAACAAAGCTACCCATTGTTGTAAAGAAGTGTCAATCTTGCAGACTTCAACTTAAACAAGTTTACCTTGTGCTTTGCCGATCTTTGGAGTAGCCAGTGGCCTCAATCCTTGGGAATGTGTTTATTCAGTCTAGTAAAAACATTAAAAAGGAGGATAAATCTCTGGTGACCTGAACTGCATTTCACTGCTGCCATAAACCATAGGACACTTAGAAAGGACTTTTAGAGGTAAAGATGACAATCGCTTCTATAGCCTATGCCTATGTTATGAACTTGAGTGGTAGTTGCAGAGGTCAGTTGCAGCTTACATTACTTCATCACAAAATCATTAAGGGTGTGGAAGAAAGGCGATAAAGTGTTACATCATTTATTCTTGTAATTCAGGCCACGCACAGTGCCACAGCATTAGCTGCATTAAAGTAGTAACGCGGGAGGAATGCAACCGTAAAAATCCCTACCAGGTTTTCAACTGCTATACAAAAAGGAATCAAACACTGACTTCACAATGGGACAGAGCTACTAATTTTATGAATGGCATGGTTTTTATTGTGGAAAGAGAAAAAAAAAAGATTTCTACCTTTTTAGTCAACTAAGCCTCTTGCAAAAAAAAATATTTTATTCTTTGCATTTTTCATTGACAAGTTACTCAAACATTGCTCATGTTCAGATTCATGTCCTTATTTCAAAAGGCTTTGAATAGAGGAGGTGGAGATGAGCAGTTTTCTTATTTATTTATTTATTTATTTATTTGTGAGATTTATATACCGCCTCACAGTGCAAGCACTCTCTAAGCGGTTTACACCAGTAAGCAATGTATATATTTACATTGCCCCCAACAATCTGGATCCTCATTTTATCTACCTCGGAAGGATGGAAGGCTGAGTCAACCTTGAGCCGGTGAGATTTGAACCGCTGACCTGCGGATCAGTGTCAGCTAATGTGGCCTGCAGTACCTGCCTCTAACCGCTGCGCCACCTCGGCTCATAATTATGCTCCAATCATGCTACTGAAACACTTCTGAAGTTCGGTAGAGACTTACAAGAGACCCAAAGGTGGAAAATGGATAAACACTGAGATAATCATGTATACTTAATTAGCTTGGTCTGGATTTGAACTTAATTTCCTAGTATGAAAGTGGAGGAACAATATCATCTGAAAATGGTATCGTATTTGTATTAATTTTAGTACATTGGTGAGATATCATCCCTTTGCTGTGAGAGCAGGCTGCTACTGATCGTACTAACATCAAATCTAACTGTCCATTAACAGAAACAGTATTATAGAAACAGCTGCATATGTTTTGATTCACATTTAAAACATTGCTCATAAATTTAACATAGCTTCATTGTTTGATAGCATACGGACATATTTTTAGAAATAATACTTGGCTGAGGCTACAGTAGATTTTTTTTTAAATGCCTTTGTAAAATACATGTTTTCTATTACCAAGCCACGATAAGAGTTTCTCTTGATGTAAACCAGCTTTCTTGCTGGTCCTACACTCAAGCTTTTAGGCATGATAAAGTGCAATGGTATAAGTATGTTATAGCAAAGTTTATTAAAACGAAGTTTTCTTAAAGAGACAGCTTCCTTAAATATATCTGTAATCTCCAGTAATAATTTTTTCGGGGGCAGTCTAGATTAATGAAATGATTAATGCACCTAGGTTTTCTATAGCAATTAACATTCAAAAAAATTCTTGTTCTGCAACTTTTAATCTAAGAGCAATCACCTTCTTATGTACTACATGTTTATATTTTTCTGGTTTGTCCTAAAGATTGGGATGATATGCAGAAAGGAAAAGAAAAGCTTCTAAATTCTACTCTTAACATGTTTGCATGAATTGCAAGTTCAAGGGTATAGCTGAGATTTTAACAAATCTATCTCTGTTTCTCAAATGTTAAACCATAAGAACTATCATCGCCTAGATTTCTTGTGAAGTCTAAAATTTCTTTGTAGTTGATGTGTAGGTTGATATGATTTCCTTTTTAAAAAGGCTAGAATGAGCTGGAAGGATATGGTCTGGGGTTTATTCCACAATCAAAAAGTCACTTATGAGATATCTATCTACATCTATATCATCTATAACTGTCTGTCTGTCTGTCCGTCCGTCCGTCCATCTATCCTATTTATCCATCCATCCATCCATCCTTCCTCTAGTAACAGATGTGTGACAGTGCAAGGATTACTCTTATGCTTTCTGTGGCAATGATAAGCAATTACATCATAAATATGTAACGCTCCATGAGACATGGATAAAATGTTACATATTTTCTCCCTATGTTTCCTTTTGTATTTTTTTAATCTAACAGTAGCAGATTGCAAACTAACACAGAATTTTCTAGACATCTAGGCTGTCAAATGCCTGTGAATCCACATGCTGTTGGGGTCTGTTTTGCAATGGTATCTTTATCTATACATTCATGCAGTGTCCAAGGATCTGAAAATTTATTTGGGCCAGTCAGAATAACAGACTTGGAAGGGACCTTAGAGGTCTTCTAGTCCAACTCCCCACCCAGGCAAGAAATCCTATATAATTTCAGACAAATAGTTGTCCAATATCTTCTTAAAAAACCTCCAGTGTTGGAGCACCCACATCTGGAGGCAAGTCGGCCCACTAATTAATTGTTCTAACTCAGGAAATTTCTCCTTAGTTCTAGGTTGGATCTTTCCTTGATTAGTTTCTTTCCATTGCTTCTTGTCCTGCCTCCAGGTGCTATGGAGGCACCTCTTAGATATTGGAAGACTGCTATCCTGTTACCCCTACTCCTTTTTTCTAGACTAGACATACCCAATTCCTGCAATCATTCTTCATATGTTTTAGCCTCCAGTCCCCTAATCGTCTTTGTTGCTCTTCTCTGCACTCTTTCTAGAGTCTCAGCATCTTTTTTATATCATAGCGATCAAAACTGGATGCAAAACTCCAAGTGTGGTCTTACCAAGGCATTATAAAATGGAATTAATGTTTCACGTGAAGTGTTAGTGCCACTTTATAATACCTTAGTAAGATTACACTTGGAGTTTTGCATCCAGTTTTGGTCATCACAATATAAAAACGTTTTTTTGGACTGCTTTTATTCCCTGCAAAGAAATAAAGCAAGATTCAAGAAACCAGGAGAAAAATGCCCATCAAACTGTCAACAGATACTGTCATTCTTTTTGTGAGCCCTGCCTTGAGATTAACCTTTTTTGTGACAGAAGGAAAAGTCATTTTTGATTCCTTTTCTAGATATAGTCATTCATATCATATAGCAAGGCCATCAGCCTACCAGGAATTGTATCAGCAAAATCCAGAAGAAAATTCATGGTATCCTGACTAGAAGTAGTCTGATAAAAATGGGGGAGGAGTTTGTTTAGTTTCCTTTTTGTGCAAACTGATCCACTTCACACTTCAACCCTACAGGAGTCTCCAACCTTGGCAAATTTAAGACTTGTGGACTTCAATTCCTAGAATTCCTCAGCCAGCTTTGCTGGCTGAGGAATTCTGGGAGTTGAAGTCCACAAGTCTTAAAGTTGCCAAGGTTGGAGACCCCCGCAAGTATAGAACATGTATGTCCTTGTGTGTGCGCATGTGTGCATGAGAGAGAATTGCAGATGACAATTCATCTTGAATTCTTTTTTAAAAAGTAAATTTATACCAGAATAAAACTGAGTAAAGGCTATGAGAGCATTTTTTCTAAAAAAATTACAGTACATCTGTTTTGGGGATAATAATGGCTTGTTTGAGGAGAGTAATGGCATCTTGAGAGATACTTTTCATCCTAGTCCTTCACTTACGACCACACTTGAGCCCAAAATTTCTGTTGTTAACCGAGACACTTGTTAAGTGAGTTTTGCCCCATTTTACGACCTTTCTTGCCACAGTTATTAAGTGAATCACTGCAGTTGTTCCTTTAGTAACACACTTTTTAACTGAATCTGACTTCCCCTTTGATTTTACTTGTCAGAAAGTTGCAAGAGATGATTACATGTCCCTGGGACACTGCAACCGTTATAAATGTGAACCAGTTGCCAAGCAACTGAATTTTGATCACATGATCATGCTGCTGCAACAGTCATAAGTGTGAAAAACTTTTTTTCAGGGCCATTGTAACTTAGAATGGTCACTAAACTACCTGTATATGTAGATGTGCTTGATTCAGCTTTGCTTGAAAGACTTGTGTTCCAGTAGCTCACTTCTAAAAGAAACATGAAATCAAATGCCTTTCCAGCCTTTGGGTTTCTTCTCCTTTCTAGACTTCTGATTTAGTAGTTTTATTTATTTATTTATTTATTTTAGAGTTCTTATATGCCGCCCTACTCCCTGGGGACTCAGTTTTGAAGAAAAGTCTCATGGACCTCTTGAGACAGACAGACAGACAGACACATGATAGATAGATAGATAGATAGATAGATAGATAGATAGATAGATAGATAGATAGATAGATAGATAGATAGATAGATAGGGGTGAAATGCTCCCGGTTCGGGTGGGCCGGTCGGTCGTCGTAGAGCCAATAGAGATTGCAGCGCGAGGCTTCCCCCACCCACCCGGACACCGCTATTTGGGTTCTTTTACCCTCTGCGTATGCGCAAAGCATTCTGCACATACGCAGAGGGTAAAAGAACCCAAATTGGCGGTGTCCTGGTGGGTGGGGGAAGCCTCGCACTGCGATCTCTACTGGCTCTACGACGACCAACTGGCCCGCCCGAACCGGGAACATTTCACCCCTGTAGATAGATATAGATATAGATATAGATATAGATAGATAGATAGATAGATAGATAGATAGATAGATAGATAGATAGATAGATGAAGAATCGATAGACATCACGATCTCCGGAACGTTTAAAAAAAATTTATTAACTAAGCTTTGGTCAGCCCCTGCTGACATCATCAGAGTGTCAGAAAGCTTAGTTAATAAAAAATTTTAAAACGTTCCGGAGATTGTGATGTCTATCGATTCTTCATCTATAACTATACCTGGAAATATATATATATTATATATATATTTAAAATTTTATTTTTTATATTTATTTGGAGGAAAGCTGTGGCAAATCTAGACAGCATACTAAAAAGCAGAGACATCACCCTGCCAACAAAAGTGTGTATAGTCAAGGCTATGGTTTTCCCAGTTGCAATGTATGGCTGTGAAAGTTGGACCATAAGAAAGGCTGAGCGCCAAAGAATTGAGGCCTTTGAACTATGGTGCTGGAGAAGACTCCTGCGAATCTCTTGGACTGCAAGGCGATCAAACCAGTCAGTCCTAGAGGAGATCAACCCTGACTACTCTTTAGGAGGCCAGATCCTGAAGATGAAACTCAAATACTTTGGCCACCTAATGGGAAGGAAGGACTCACTGGAGAAGAGCCTAATGCTGGGAAAGATTGAGGGCAAAAGAAGAAGGGACGACAGAGAATGAGGTGGCTGGATGGAATCATTGAAGCAGTAGGCATGAGCTTAAATGGATTCTGGGGGATGGTAGAGGACAGGAAGGCCTGGAGGAACGTTGTCCATGGGGTCGCAATTGGGCGGACACGACTTTGCAACTAACAACAAAATGATGATTAAAAAAAAACCCCAACAACTGCAAAACTATAGTTTTTCTTTTACATCATACACACATGGCTCTTTTGTAGAGTGAAGGAAGAGATTTCTTTAATATTTAATGAACTTATTTTATATAATGTATTTTTAAAATAGTTGCATGATGTTTCGACAATTCTTCCACTTTCTTTAGTAAGTAATGTTGAAGAGTAGGGCTGATTTACTACAGCTTCTTCACCCTGTTTTTTGTTTGTTTTTCTATAGATAGAATTGTATGGCTTGATTTCATACTTATATCAGCAAGCACCCTCTTATATCAAGTCAGACCAAATATTGTTCTAACTCAGTCATATCTATCCAGACAGGCAGTGCCTCTTAGGAGGCTCAGACAAAAGTCTTTCCCAGCCTGATTATTCAGCATATCTTACCTTTCTTAGAAGTTGGCTCCAGAGCTTTCAACATACAACACAAGTGGTCTGTCACTTTGTTACAGGTGCCTCCAGCCGTTGTACCTTCTTAACAGAGTTCTAATTCATATTTGTATATTTAAAAGGTGGGAGATTTGATCGTTTGGTCTACCAATGGGATGTTCCTATCAGAAAAATCCCCTTTTGAGCAAAATCATTTTCTGATGTTCCTATCAGAAAAATCCCCTCTTATCTCCTTTGGATAAGAGCAGAAGAAAATGTAACAGGATAAAAGTATGTTTACTTTTATAGAGGCTGGGTTGCCATGGAAAACCTGCCTTTGTTTATAAAATTCAGGATGATTTGACTTTTCTTAAAAAATAAAAAAGTATATAAGGTTACTCTTAAAATAAAATATCCTGTCACTCAGTTAAATCTAAATGAAAACAATTGTATAGTCCAAGTTCCACCTTAATCAAATGGGAAACATGAGCCTGCACATTTACAAGGAAGGTGTCTAGAAACAGCCAGTCGGAGACAAGGTTGGAATACTCAGATTCCCAAAGCATCTGCTCAGCAGCGCAGATGGCTTGAAAGAAAACAGGAAGGCTAAGAGAACCATGGCCTGCCTTTTGGAGACAGTTCATAGATGAAGTATATCAGATATTTGACAGGATGATCGCCTTTCCTTCAAGGAAATCAATCTCTGTTCATCATGTGCAGTTTCCCTTTATTTTGAATCGGATATGGATTGATTTCTGCTAATGTGCTTCTTAGGAAAAGAGAGGAAGAGGGGTGGGGAGAAAGAAAGAAAAGAACAAAGAAAGAAAGAAAGGAAAGAAGAAAAAGAAAAAGAAAAGAAGGAAGAAAGAAAGAAAGAAAGAAAGAAAGAAAGAAAGAAAGAAAGAAAGAAAGAAAGAAAGAAAAAGAGATTTATTTATTTATTTATTTATTTATTTATTTATTTATTTATTTATTTATTTATTTATTTATTTATTTAGTGAAATTTATATACCGCCGCACAGTGCAAGCACTCTCTAAGCTAGTGATGGCGAACCCATGGCACGGGTGCCACAGGTGGCATGCGGAGCCATATCTGCCGGCACGCAAGCCGTTGCCCTAGCTCAGCTCCAGCATGCATGTGCGTGCACACTAGCTGATTTCTGGCTCGCACGGAGGCTCTGGGAGGGCGATTTTGGCCTCCGGAGGGCCTCTGGGGTGGCGGGGGGAAGTGTTTTCGCCCTCCCCAAGCTCTAAGAAAGCCTCTGGAGCCTGGGGAGGGCAAAAAATGGGCCTACTGGGCCCACTGGAAGTCGGGAAATGGGGGAGTGGGGGGCACGCACACATACGCAGGGGGGTGAGGCAAGTGGGGGGCTTTGAATTATGGGTGTGGGCACGCACGCATGTGCGATAGTGTGTGCGCGCACTATTTCGGCACCTGAGGAAAAAAAGGTTCGCCATCACTGCTCTAAGCGGTTTATACCAGTAAGCAATGTATATTTACATTGCCCCCAACAATTATGAAAAGTTTATTTTCAGATTTTCAGAATAGGATAAAAGTACCCTAGATTACCACCGGACAGGCCATGTATCCTTCACTCAATTCTACTTCAATGGTGCAAAGGGATTTGGCTGATTTCGACTTGGATAGAATGACTGCTGAGAACAAACATAGGAAAAATGCATCTTTCTGCTGTAGCAAGCACAATATTAATATTTCTTTAACAGTATTGCAGAATACATTAGCACTTAATAATGATAGGATCTCATTGCATGTGTGATGAAAATATATGAAAGCTATACTTTTAACAAGGATTTGCATATATTTAAATTACACAGGTAGGCATTCAAGTTGGGAAAGTAATTAGCAGTGGCAAGCATGCTATAAATTCAGCAAGATTGTTATTTTAGGGAAGTAGTCAATACTAGGCATTGGCACATTCCAGAAGCCATGGTTAAAAAGAATTCTCCAAATTAATTCAAGAATGTCACCCTTCTTGAATATAGTATTTAACTACACACAATTATTTACTCTATTACCTACTTAATGAGTACTGCACAAAGATCAGGAATAGTTATATCATTATTATCATGGCATAGTGATGGGGCAGAAATTAATTTAGTTGTTATTTGAATTGAATGACATTCAATTTTACATTTTCAAATTAATCTATGAATCTAAATTCAGTTATCATTTAAAATTTGAACCAAACAAATTTTGCAAAGCATCTGCCAATTAAAAGTATATTAAAGGAGAATCTATAAACATACATACTCACGATAATAATGAACAAAAATATTGGGGAAATGGTGAGAAAAGAAAAAAACTTTGTATTAGATAACATTGCTAATAAAAATCATGTTTAGACAGTTGCATATGATAAAATCACATTTGAGAGCTGGTTGAAGAACAAGCACCTTGTTACATTATTCATCTAGTTTCATTGTACAATCTAGATAAGCACACTGAAAACAAGCTGAACCTGCAACCAAGGGAATAAACACCCTGAAAAATATGTATTAGTGCTTGTTAGAATTTTGGCACACTTCCTACATTGAAATATTCAAAATTAGTTGCATTATTAATCACCTGGAATGCCCAAGAATAGAAAGGTTATTTATGAAAGATTTATCTATTCACTACAATACTGTAATTTACCTGCAATACTAACACAAAGTAGAGAAAGAAAATAGTAAGCTAATACTTAGGTGTAAAGAATTATTGGAATAAGGATTTTATAGAATCTTAAGCAGGTATTTTGGGATTTAGTACAAAGTTCTAAAAATCACCCCATGGAATTCTGAAAAGGAATCCTGTTTTCTACCTCATAAGTTAAAACATGTGCAAGGTCATATTTTTTTAAAGTAAGGTAATAATGCCTACTTAACAGAGAATATACAAATACAGCTTTTCTCTAGAGAATAGCTACTTCCTGCTCCAATATGTGAGACATCTAGATTTTGCATGTGTAAAAATAGAAGAATATTTTATTAAAGATGACCTCTGATAGGTTAGACCTATATTATTTATGTCAACAAAATCAAAACAAAACCACGAAAGGATGTCCATTTGGGTGGTCAACAAAGTTATAACTTGTCTAAAAAGTTGTTGCACTTCATTGTTGTTATTGAAACTCATTTTAAAAAGGTATAGAGTGTCAACTAAAAGGAATCTAGTAGAGTTTTAAAATAACCTAAGGGCTAAAACATTGCTTGGTTCCAGAAAGGAAGTTCTGTGCTCTCATGTTTCAGTTTAATTGGGATTTCCTGGGCTGACAACTGACTGGGAGCATCCGGTATTACCGGATAAGTAATACCAAATCCAGCTGCATTGTAAGAAGCTGTCAATCTAAAATCAATTGATACTCAAAGCTGGTATCATTTTTTGTTGCTATTAGCAACAATGGAGTATCGTAGATCCTAGATAGCAAATGATAAACTGGCCAGCCTAGGTGAGAAGGACAAAGAAGGGAAATTTTAGTTTGTATAGAAGCAAAAATCTAAACTTATATACTGAAACAGATTCTATATTTTTAATAAATCATGCAAGTCCCCAAAATGCAATACGTATATTTGCGTAGTTCTTGTTCAATCATCCATAAAGTTCTTCGTAACTGCAGTTGTCCAGGTTAACATTGTGTTTTAGAAATTTCTCATTTTTTTGTCCCAAATGCTTTCAATATTATCTAGGCCAGCTATCTCAAAATTTTGAGGTTCACTTTCTTGCCCATATGTTGGTTTCAGCTTTCTGTGTTTCCTTTCCTTTTCTTTTTAACAAAAGCTGAGATTCTCTGAAAATCCATTTCTGCACCAGATGCCAAATTCCAAGTGAAAATGTAGCAACCACAGATATGTAAGATGGAGTTTTTGATATGGTTCACTAAAATAGCCATAACTGAGCATCTTATTTGTCTGATCTTTTAAGTTATGTATATTTCTTTATCTTAAGTCTGAATGGCTCTGCCATCCTCCAGGAAGAACTAAAATAAGTCTGTCAAACAAAGTGTAAG
The DNA here is from genome assembly GCA_023053685.1 of Diadophis punctatus similis. Taxonomy (NCBI): domain Eukaryota; kingdom Metazoa; phylum Chordata; class Lepidosauria; order Squamata; family Dipsadidae; genus Diadophis; species Diadophis punctatus. The sequence continues at coordinate 63,177,640 of JALIGW010000003.1, forward strand.
TTCTAGGAGTTTCCTGTCCTTTTCATAACTGTGAGCATATGAGGTGCAGTTCATATTGAAAAATTATGTAAGAAAGCTGCCAAGAAAGATCCAAACAGTATTACCAATGCTGTTTCATAAGTAATCACAGCTGCTGTTGATCCAACAGTCGTCCCCCCGTTTTCTTGAAAGAGCAATGTTTTCAAAACAGTTCCGTAAAACTAAGTGCTTTCCAGCATGTATGTAGGTAGTCCTTGTCTACAGCTCTTTAAAACAACTGCATCTTTTCTTTGGATCCCCTGGCAGCAGCAGTGAGCAGCTAGCCAATGCTGTATAAGGATGTGACTGTTTTAAAGAGTTGCAGGCAAGCGCTAGTACAGACATTGGCAAGAACATCTCTCTTCAGGGAGTCCAAAAAGTGATATACTGGCCTGCAGTTGAATTGTGAAATAAAAATTATTTCTGGAGCGCTGCACAGCCTATGGCAATGCATTGCAGTTAAGAATGTAAATAGATTACTTTCAGACAGATTTGGCCCCAGCTCAGGACATACAGTATTTTCCAGAATTGTTGATAGCAATTTAGATTGGGACAGTTAACATTTACTCTGTAAATATCTAGATCACAAATTATCTGATATACATGGAACACCATCTTCTGCTTTTTGAGAACTGGCACCAAACCATAGACTTTACAGGAATACAATAAACTTGGATGGTGCATCCAGAAGTGAAGTTCTTATGCAAGCTTTTAATTGTCTGTAAAGAATGATATGGTTTTAAACTTGTCAAAGATAATGAGGTTATACATGAGACACTTTGATTACCAAATTATAGAGTCTATGCATTTTTAATTGGTTCACACAGTCATTCAGTCTACCTCATTTTCAATAGCAGAGTGTATTTCCTTTCTTATGCCAATTTTAGATATAATAGACACTAAAATGACTTGCAGTGCTGAATTGTCATCATAATTAGACCTCTGTCCTCAAATCCTTATTCTGAAAGAGCCCCATTAGAAATGTCAGGATTCTGAACTAAACATTTAAAGATTCTAACTTTGAATAAATCTGCTCAGTTATTTACTTGTAATGAAATATAACATTGTCAGTTGTGTTAATATACCATATATACCACTAAATTAGAACTGGGTTTTAATCAGCCTCAGATTGTTCATATGGAATTGTCTGTGTTAATTTAGATATACCATGTAATACAGGTAGTGAATATTTGTAGTCACAACGGCACTGAAAAAAATGACTTATGGCCGTTTTTCACATGTTACAGCATCCTCATAGTCACATGATCAAAATTAGGTTGGTTGATGACTGGTTCATATTTATGACAGTTGCCGTGTCCTGGGTCCATGTGATCACCTTTTGCTACCTCCTGACAAGCAAAGACAATGGGAAAGCCAGATTCACTTAACAACCATGTTAGTAACTTAACTGCAGCAATTCATTTAACAACTGTGTCAAAAAGGTCGTAAAATGGGGCAAAACTCACTTAACAACTGTCTCACTTAGCAACAGCAATTGTGGGCTCAATTGTGGTCGTAAGTCAAGGACTACACAGACCACTCTAATTTTAAGTAAAGTCAGGTTAAGTAAAGTCAGGTTGAAAACTAAGTTTTCAGTTGCTGAAGATGGATAGGTTCATAAGCATCCATGGGAAGAGCAAGTAACAAATGTACATTGGGATGCAAACTCTTCTCCTTACATATTTGCATGCAAAGTCACAGGACAAGTATGAAAGGCTGAGTTTGTGCTGTGACATCACACTACAATTTGTCATTTTGGTGTCATTGGGATTAGGAATGGGCACCTATTAGTGGGTAGGGAACATAGAACATTTTGTAGCAAAGTAATAGTTTAGCACAATCATAGCCTTCCAATACAAACCACAATTATATTAGGCATGTCACAATTTATAATTTATGCAATAACATTTGGGTGCATGTGACATCACTTTCTTCCCTTGCCAATGCCATGAATATAAAATGAGTCCAGCCAGCATTTAGTAGAAGAGGTATTGGCTTACCTGAACGGTCTTCTCTGTGTACTGCGGGGAGAGTCCAAGCATGGGAACAAACTCTGGTCGGTTGTTAGGGACTGAGTTTAAATTTAGCTTGAAGTACACCCTCTATCTGCTCTACTAGTCAGTTTTCAAATGAAGGCGTAGAGAAACATCCGATGTGGTAAATATCAAGGTGGTAGGTTGTGCAACCCTGGACCACACAAAGCCAGGGTGGATTTGGATTCTCCCTGCAGCACCCAGAGAAGACTGTTCAGGTAAGCCAACGCCTCTTCTCCTGTGCACTGCTAAGGAGAGTCCAAGCATGGGATATACCCAAGCTCAATTGTCCAGGGCAGGAGAAGGCCGGTCCAGGGGAGCAGAAGTGGAGCAGACCCTCTTTAGTACCCGCCTGCCAAAGGCAGCCTCGGCAGAGGCAAACAAGTCCAGTTTGTAATGTCTGACAAACAGGGAAGGCGAAGACCACGTAGCAGCTCTGCAGATTTCTTTGATGGAAGCCTGTGTGGCCCAGGCTGCTGAGGCAGCTGCGCTACGGGTGGAATGTGCGGTGATCCTGCCAGAACAGGCCTGGACTGGCCCTCGTAGGCCCTGGCAATGCACGCCTTAAGCCAGCGGCTGATAGTCTGGGCCGTGACCTTGCAACCCATGGAAGCTGGGATAAACATGACAAAGAACACTTCAGTCTTTCGGAACGAAGCCGTCCGACGGACAGAAATCTTGAGAGCCCTCCTGACATCCAACTTATGCCAACGGTGTTCCAACTGGTGTGTCGGGTTGGGACAAAAGTCAGGCAGTATCACCTCCTGGGCCTGATGGAACCAGGAGTTGACTTTAGGAAGGAATGAAGGATCTAGACGTAGGACAACTCTATCCGGGTGGAAATGGCACAAGTCTTGGCGCAGGGAGAGCGCCACCAGTTCCGAAACCCTCCTGGCCGACGTGATCGCCACCAGGAAGGCTGTTTTAAAAGTCAGGAACCGGAGCAATACCGTCCTCAACAGCTCAAATGGTGCGGACATGAGCACCTGTAGGACCAGAGAGAGATCCCAGGAGGGGTATCGATGGACTACCTGGGGCCTCAAATTAGCAGCTCCTTTCAGAAAGCTGCAGACACTGGAATGGTAATACAAGGATCGACAATTGTCCAAACGGATGACCATGGACAAGGCAGCTACGTGTCGACGGAGAATATTGGGCGCCAACCCTTTATTATATCCCGCCTGCAAGAAGGCTAGGATCTGGGAAATAGAGACTGACAGCGGATCGAGCTGTAATTGAGCACAAAATTTAAAATAGGCCAACCAAGTCGCGTTGTAAATGCGAGTGGTGGAATCCCGACGAGAAGCTTGAATGGTGAAAATCAATTTGTCAGAAAATTTTTCCTGCCGCAAGAGGTCCCTCTCAAGTGCCAGACGTTCAGATGCAACCATTGATGGTCCGGGTGGAGCAGGGCCCCCTGGCTGAGGGAGATTCTGTGGTCAGGAATCCGCCAAGGGTGGGACACAGAGAGTTTCACCAGGTCCGCAAACCAAGGGCATAGGGGCCAATGAGGAGCGATTAGCAGTATCTCCGCCACTTCCACTAGCATCTTCCGAATCACCCTCAGAATGAGGGAAAGGGGAGGAAAGGCATACAAGAGTCCCGTCAGCCATGGACTGCATAGGGCATTAACTCCTTCCATTCCTTGGGATGGGAAGCAGGAGAAGAATCTGGGGAGTTGCGTGTTGAGACGAGTCACAAACAAATCCACCACCGGTCTGCCGAACATCTGGGACAGTGTCTCGAAGAGAGCTGGGTGCAGGCACCACTTTGCCGGGTCCAAGGTGGAATGAATCAGCCAGTCCACCTGCACATTTGAGATGCCCGAGATGTGTTCCGCTTGAATTGATCTCACATGCTGCTCTGGCCAGCGTCCGAGTGCCTCTGCCTCCCTCATGAGGCATCTGGATCTCGTGCCCCCCTGACGGTTGATGTGGGAGCGGGTCGCCACATTGTCCATCAGGACAACGACATGGCAGTTCGACACCAGTGGCTCGAAATGTTGTAGAGCCAAGGACACAGCTCGAAGCTCCAATAAGTTGATGTTGGTGTTGACCAAGTCCGCCTGTGTCCAACGACCCTGGGTCATCTGGGAGCAGGCGTGAGCTCCCCACCCAAACAGACTGGCGTCTGTCATAATAGTCACTCGAGCAAGCTCTTTGAAGAGGCATCCCTTCTGAAGATCTGGAGACGACCACCATTGCAGCAAATGAATGACCGCTGGAGACACACTCACCAAAGCATTGGAATGGCTGGTTCTCGCCCATTGGTACGGAAGTAGGCTCCATTGAAGAGCTCGAGTGTGCAGCCTCGCCCACGGTACCACGTTGATGCAAGAGATGAACTTCCCCAGCAACTGGGAAATTTAGGGACAATGGCACACACTGCAGCTGACGGATGATCTGCACCATAGAAGTAATGCTGTCTCGGTGCTCCGGCGACAGGAAGACCTCGCAGGTCACCGTATTGATGATGGTATGAGATGCAGGAGCGAGGTGGTGGGGGTCAGGTGACTCCTTGGAAAGTTCACCGAGAAACCGGGGGATTCAGTTTCTAGGTGCAAGTTTAATAGTTATATAATTATTAATAGAACACAATTGTATTATTATTTAATATCAATATTATTATTATTAATAATAATAATAATAATAATAATAATAATAATAATAATAATAATATAATATTATTGAATTAATACAATTCCATGTAATGGAATTTTCCCAAGGCTAAGGTATTATGGTCAAAATAAAGTAGTATTGTTAGGCGGAGTCCTTGGTTCTCTCTGAGCTTGGTGGTTTTCTTGCAGACATTTCATTACCAAATTAGGTAATGTCGTCAGTACCAGTAGGGAGTGGGAATATTGCTCTCAATTTATATTCTATTGGCTTGCCCTGTCAGTGTTAGTGGGAGTGTCTTGGTATTATTGTTAGAAAGTATTATTGTTATTTCCAAGACCAAAAGTTTAAAACATTGAATAGAATACCTAGAAATGAGAATGTGTGCATCTTAATGATTTATTAGAAAAAAATAAACAGGACTTTATTTCTTAGTCAGTGTATCAGCCCATATAAAAACAATCATGATCTATTACTGGAGACAACCAAAAGCATTTTTGGTCCATGTACAGATTGTGATGACACCCTCACCAATTTATGGCATTACATTGGCAGTAGGAAAAGCATTACTCCTACTGCTGGATAATAAAAGTGACACTGCATTGATTAATAGGCTTTGGATTGTGTTAGTGCTGGTCTCTCTTAGTATATAAAAAGGGGGGGGGGAGTAACTTTTCATCATTGCCAGAGTTCCAGGTTTAAGTCTCCTTTATAGGTTTACCACATAAGCCAAAGAGTTAAATGCATAGTACTGTATAGTAATCCAAGATTTATCCTGATAACCTCTCCTCTTAAAGCAACTGTAGCTCATTCCAGTTTCAAATATCAGTTTTTATTTACATTGCAATAAGTCCTACCCAGCTGTAAAACTTTCTCTGTCACATTCTTCATTGCAAAACAGCATTGGGTAAGATCAAATAAAGCTGAGTAGCATTGTGTAGGAATGCTGTAAACCTTGCCTACAACTTTGCCACTGCAACTCTAAGATGGAATTATTTAACTTGATTTAGTAGAATATCTAAAAAAGATTGGTTGGACAAAATGGAATATGGTTACAATGAAGGATGCATCATAAAGTTAATGCTTTTCTACAGTCACTTTATATTATCATATCGATACTCATGAGGTTTTTAAGACTGTGATGGTTTTCAGCTACTGCAGCAATTTGAATGATTTGGGGCGGAGAAAATATTAACAATTGGCAATTTGGAATGCTTTCCATTTAATATTTGTTGATTTTTTGTGAACAATTCTAGAAATAATACTCCTGTTTTTGTTACGGTCCTTCAAGTCAAGCTTGACTCCTGGGGACCTGGATAGATCCATGAAATTTTTAGGATAACATTTTCAGAAGTGGTTTGCCATTATCTCCTTCCTAAGGCTGAGAGAGAAAGGCTGGTCCAGTTAAGGCAGGGGTGTCAAACTCACATTGTCACGGTAGTGTCACGTGACATATCGTGACTTCCCCCCCTCTTCACTAAACAGGCATGGCCAGCACGTGACGGATCCGGCCCGCAGGCCGCGAGTTTGACAGCCCTGAGTTAAGGTTTCCTCACTCTTAGTTAGCACCTGAACTACCACACCAAAGTGGCCCTTTAACAATACAGTTCTGTGTTATACATTATGCCTGCTTGATTTTAGGGATGAATATGAAGAGGATGGATTTTGTCAACCATATCGGGGAATTGCATGTGCAAGATTTATTGGAAATCGAACCATTTATATGGAATCTCTGCATATGCAAGGAGAAATAGAAAATCAAATTACTGGTAAGTAAAATTTTTGCTTTGTCTTATTCTCAGTTAGATTGCCATCGTCCTTGTTATAATCTACAATTCTGGATTTCAAATCCTTAATGTACTATCTGTTAATTTTACATGTTCAACGGAATATATTCCATTGGCACTTAACATATATTTAGAAGAAGAAAAAATATTATTCAATTTGAAAAGCTGCAATGAAAATGAAACTTTAACAAAGATAGTAAAAAAATCAGCCCTCCATATTATTTTAATTGTATTATTAGCTTTTCTAATGAGCATGTTGAAAAACAACGCATTCATCATAATTTTATTCTGATTTCAACCATGTTTTTAGAATACACAATTTTAATTTTTAATCTTACTTACTTGTGGATCTACAATTGCATAAACTTAATTTTCTTTAAAAGCAAGATTCACATACTTACCAAATAATAAATATTGGAGCCTACTTGATACTTAAATCACTCTTTGATTAAAGCAGCCCAGTCCAATCTATGGAAAGGAAAGTGGATGCTAATATAAACTGCATTTAGCAGAGTATTTTGAATACAAAAAAGGGTTTTGTTTGTTTTTTTTTAAAAAAGGCTTATCTCTCCAAAAACCATACTTCCTACTGTGTCTTTATTTGGAAGTAGTTGTTAGTACATATGTTCTACTATAAATTTGCTACTATCTCAACTGATTTGGTATTTGTATGCTGCAGCTGCCTTCACAATGATTGGAACTTCCAGTCATTTATCGGATAAATGTTCGCAGTTTGCTATTCCATCGCTGTGCCATTATGCTTTCCCATATTGTGATGAGACTTCTTCCGTTGCAAAACCACGAGATCTGTGCCGGGATGAGTGTGAGATTCTGGAAAACGTGCTTTGCCAAACTGAATACATATTTGCAAGGTCCAATCCTATGATTTTGATGCGGTTGAAGCTGCCAAATTGTGAAGATCTTCCCCAGCCTGATAGCCCTGAGGCTATCAACTGTATCCGTATTGGCATCCCTATGGCAGATCCAATCAATAAAAGTAAGTGGCAGTTTCGTTGCCTTATATGTGAGTTGTCCCTAAAACGGATCAAGGAGTCAAAGTCTGAATATTTCAGCCAATATCTTTCACCAAGCAGATTTCATTTATCAAAGATATTGTTAGAAGAGAAATGGAGATGAGCACCACCATCATGACTAGTGGAGTAAAATCTGCAGGGACTCATTGTTAGAAGAACGCTTTTAATATTTTAAATCAGCAGCTATTTTTATATTATTCTGTTCCATTTAATGTCTGGTATCTCATGATTTGTTCATTAAAATATCGTCTAGCTATTCCATTGAAATAAACACTAGTGCCGTTGTCACTTTTTAAGGGAGACATATGGCATAAAAATTTAATTAAAAAATAAAATTGTTTATTGTACTCCAGTTACTATGCAGTATGGCAGTCCCAGGTTGTGTTACTGGCCTTGATACTGAGTGAAGTTTATGTTAGCTCACAAATAAGTTAAACAAAAATAATGTCAGGTGGCTTTATTTCTAAAACAGCTTAATAAAGATTAAGTCTCATAATGTCTCCTGCCAAGATAAGGGATTAGTTTCAAGCTTTTGAGGAAGCTTTGAGTTCTTTTGCATATTTCTTAAAACTACTTTAAAGAAGTGTATAACTTTTAAAAAGAGTATTGTTACATCTCCGTATGTAAGGCTGAATTAACTTTCAGGACATAAGCAAGAAGAAAGGAAAGAAACTCATCCAGGGAGAATCTCCATAGACATGTGTGCATAGTGTTCTTTTAATGCATCACAGAAAAATGATCTTTCTGTTACAGATCACAAATGTTTCAACAGCACAGGAGTGGACTATCGGGGGACCATCAGTATAACCAAATCTGGACGACAGTGCCAGCCGTGGAACTCCCAGTATCCCCACACTCACACATTCACTGCTGTCAGGTACCCAGAGCTGAATGGAGGCCATTCCTATTGCCGAAACCCGGGCAATCAGAAAGAGGCACCCTGGTGCTTCACCTTAGATGAAAATCTCAAGTCCGAACTTTGTGACATCCCTGTCTGTGGTAAATATAATGACCTCTTTTTATAAAAATGAAATGAGATTGTTTGTTGTGTTTTGCTGTCGACTGCAGTTCCAGAGCCAAACTATGTGGCACATTCATCACATGTTTATAGAATTGACTTACCCCGACAATTTTAATTTGGAATAAAAGTGCAGCTGCAGAATTTAAATACAGTCCCTGTTTATGGACCAAATTGAGCCTCTTGGTGGTCTTCTGTTTGGTGGCTACTTGCCATTTAAAGGATGTGTTTTCTAATGGCCTCACTTGGCAGGAGGGTAAAAGGCCAACAGGAAGAAAAATTCTGAAAACCAGCAGGGGCCCGTAATCCAGATCTGGAGCATGTGCAGATCTAAAACTTTTGCCCCAAAACAAAATTCTTTGGCTCAGCATGCTTATTTGAACAAATGACTATTGTGTGAAACATGACTCTAAATAACCATTATTTTGTCTGAAATGTTATTGAGAGCCTCTTATTAAGTGGTTAGAAAAATGCCAGCAAGGTTTTTGGAAAAATGACAGCAATACATCCCAAGCGCTTTCTGGTAGCCGTGTAGAAGCAACCATTTAAAATGTTTTTAGGGAGTCAGAAAAGCCGTCTAATGGGTTCAGAGGAAGAGTGTTTGATGATTAAAAAATTTAGCATAATCTAAATATTTCAATTGAGCTAAGCTAAGGAGACCAGGCCTTTAAAAAACAGGGGGATGGGATTAATCATTGAAGTAAGATACCATTTTTGAAACAATCATTTCTTGAATAAGCCACAATTGTATAGTGTCATATAGTGTGATAAGTGATTAGCAACAGTTTAAAAAAGTGAAGTATGACATGGGTTCCAATAACATGCTTCAGTATCTAACAATGACCACTAGATGGCAACATAGAGATAAACAAATGTCTTCACTGCCATCTTGTGGTATCAATAATTTTGCAAACTTGACAGATCTAAGAAACTAGGGTTTTTTTCTTGCAGATCAGGATTATGAACCAAAATGAAATCATAAACTATAAAATTTAATTTGTAGAACAACTTAAGCTAGGTTAGAAAAATGTGATTCAACCAACCAGGAAGCAAAGTAATTTCAGAGATTGGGGAGCATTAAAGCTTGCAAATAAAACACTGCTGAAATATAAAGATTCTTATTTTATAAGAAAAGGGTTTAGGACATCCTGCCTTGCCTTTGGTATAGACATCGTCTTACGTCTTACATTTGCCCAATTAGAAAGAACTAAAAAGATGAAATGCAAATTTTGCTGCCAAAAATTCAAATATCTGACTTATTCTTATTGGTAATGATGCATCCAGCAATTGTGATGTTCTTCTGTTGCTTGTGTCTTTCATCACTGTGACATGTGGTTTCTTGTCTTGGGAGCTCACATTTCCTGAGATCTCTTGGGAGTTCATATCTTCTTTTCCTGTTTTCCTGACTTTGCACATCAAAATATCTTATGGTAGTGCTCAAACTCCCACTCACTGCTTTTAGCAGGGCCTGAACTACCCAAATGCTCAGATTGTTGTATGAAATCCCTAAAGCATTTATTATGGCTGCCTGAAGAAAGTGCTGCATATTGAAGGAGATCAGCTGTTAGCAATCTAGAAGGAACAGCAGTCCCCAGAGGGTTAACTTCTTGCAAGATCAACAGTGAAGAAGACCACTGACTTTATTATTAAGAAATGGATTAAATAATTGCACAGTTCTCCTGTTTTGAAAACAGAATAGATTTATCTGTCTGCAGAAGCAATCATCTTCCCAGGATGGAGAGCAATTGAAGACTATATATATATATATATATATATATATATATATATATATATATATATATATATATATATATATATATATATATATATATGTAGGTCTTTGGGTATTCGGGTTTTCTCCCGCGTGAAATTGGAAGTGTCTTTGCGACGTTTCGATGAAGTCTCATTCATCATAGCAGGAAGCAGGAAGCAGAAGACACCAGCCTGAAGATGATGAATGAGACTTCATCGAAACGTCGCAAAGACACTTCCAATTTCACTCGGGAGAAAACCCGAATACCCAAAGACCTACATACAAACACCCGCGAAAACCTCAGAAAACATATCTTTCTTTCTTTCTTTCTTTCTTTCTTTCTTTCTTTCTTTCTTTCTTTCTTTCTTTCTTTCTTTCTTTCTTTCTTTCTTTCTTTCTTTCTTTCTTTCCAGGATGTAAACATGACAAAATGATTCGTAATCATCTGAATTTGAGAATTGACCTGGCCGGGGTGGTGGGTGGGGATAAAAGACCAAAAATGCTGGTTTTGGGTTGCAGCTCCATATGTAAGAATTACAATTAGGAAAAAAAAGATTTGAGGACTAAGTTGCATTTGATTTTTAGGAATGAAATTCTGCCTCAAGATGTATAATGTAATACAGAGCCTTACCTTCAGGTTCTTAAAATAATAGTATCTGTTGGCTCTTTTGCCGTAATACCATTTTCCATGTAGTTTTTACCTGAAGGATCTGAAAAGCCTTCCACCAAATTTGGTTCGCTGAAGATATTTGTTGGCAAGTTTCCGGTATAATTTTTTTTTTAAAAAATGACAAAATTCACTCTTCAAGGAAGAGCTTTGCAGACAGACACAGCCATTTATGTATTGCACCATTGGCATTGTGGTTGAACATTTTTGTAATGTTCCTTACATAAACCCACACTCTGCAGAGAAAGCTGATTTTAGTATTGCAAAACTATCATTGGCCTTTAGGCAAACATGAATAGAAAACTGTTGTTATGTAATGCCGAAGGATTCATGTTTTTGTCACATGTCATATGGCTGATTGCAAAACAAATACCCTCAGTTTGTGGAAATAGGTATTATTTTGTCTAGCTTATCTCACTTTACACTTAGCAATTCTTTATTGTGGAAACGCACAGCAGTGGCATGTGTCAGACCTTTCAGAGATGCTTAAAATGTAACAATAAAGTCAGGGCTTGTTAGTAATGCTAAAGGTGCTCCTTGAAGTTTATTGCTTGAAGGAGGGTTGTTGCTGAATAAGCTAAGATTTCCCAGTTGAATTTATGGCTACCTGTAGATAGCCATGGATTGATTGATTTAAATGAGGTCAAATTTGATAACCCAAAGGTCACAAGTGAGAGAACCTCTGCTATTCTTTCTGCTGTTGCTGCTTGCTCAGGAAATAAAATAAGCATGAAAATACGCAATAGGCTTCATACCAGGGGTGAAATCCTCCCGGTTCACTCTTACCTGTTGGTCGCCGCACAGCCGAAGAAGCTGGTGGCATTTGCGGCGCGGGGCTTCCCCCGCCTGCTTCCCTGCCCGCCTGGATGCCAGCATTTGCGTTCTTTTGCCCTCTGCGCAAGCAGAACGCTTTGCGCATGCGCAGAGGGCAAAAGAACGCAAATGCCGGCGGGCGGGGGAAGCGGGCGGGGGAAGCCCCGCGCCGCGAATGCCACCAGCTTCTTCGGCTGTGCGGCGACCAACAGGTAAGAGCGAACCAGGAGGATTTCACCCCTGCTTCATACATCTTTATATACAAAAATTCACTGTTTATAATAATTGCATTTTTTAAAAAATCCTTCTGCTTTTCCCCTCTCCCCCACTTTCTTTCCTCTGAATTTAGATCCAAAGGACTCCAAGGAAAAGAATAAAATGGAAATCCTTTATATACTGGTGCCCAGTGTTACAATTCCTCTAGCTATTGCCTTACTGTTTTTCTTCATCTGTATTTGCCGAAATAACCAGAAGTCATCTTCCCCACCCGTGCAAAGACAGCCGAAGCACGTCAGAGGACAGAACGTAGAGATGTCCATGCTCAATTCCTATAAGCCAAAGGTACTGTGAACCAAGTCTCATGCATAAAAATAGCAATAGCACTTAGACTTATATACCGCTTCTTGGTGCTTTACAGCCCTCTCTAAGTGGTTTACAAAGTTCAGCATATTGCCCCCAACAATCTGGGTCCTCATTTTACCGACCTCAGAAGGATAGAAGGTTGAGTCAATCTTGAGCCGGTGAGATTTGAACAGCTGAACTGCAGCTAGCAGTCAGCTGAAGTAGCCTGCAGTGCTGCACTCTAACCACTGCGCCACCTCAGCTCTTAGAGAAACCTTTGTTTTAAGCTCAAAAAACCTTAGCTCTTTGGGGGCTCTGCCATTCCTAATGATGCCTATCTGGCTCCATTTCACCATTTTATGGAAATCACTCACTTTATTATTGTCTTGTCTCTGGCTGTGATGTCAGAGGGTTTTTTTAGAAATAAAACAATGCTGCGTTTTGATAGATCATGACTGAGCGAAGAAAATAAATTCCCCAAATTTTGAATACAAAATACAAAAAAAGGTAGGGCTGTCCAATCTGCTCAGCAAAACCTGGGGGCAGCAAAGAAATATACGCGGGTGAGTCAAAAAGTAATGCCATTTTCTTTAGGGCAGGTATAATTACCAACACAGGAACATGTAGCACACATCAAAATGAAGCTGGTCCCTGTGGATCACATCCCTACTTCTCAGCATATTCACCGTTTCTCTCAATAGCAATGTTCCACCTTAGAATGAGAGCATGTATCCCTGCCTTGTAAAATTTTGTTGACTGTTCTTTGAGCCACTTCTTCACTGCAGTTTTCACTTCCTCGTCACTGGAATAATGTTTGCCTCTCAAACCCTCTTTCATGGGGCTATAATCTAAAGTATTGTCCTCAAACACATTTTGTAATCCTCTGTGAATGTTGACAGGGGTTTCCCCCTCAGCAACAAGGAATTCAATCACTGCTCTTTGTTTTTGACGCAACTCTAAGGGGGCAGCCATTTTGTATTTTCCTTGCAAGTCTAAAAACCTGAAAAGTAAGAAACAAAATATTTCAGAACGTAAAGGATATAATCATTTATAACTGGGAAAAATTTCAGATATTTTTATCAAAAACTTCACCTGAAATAAAGAAAATGGCATTACTTTTTTACTTACCCTCGTAGAAAGCAATTCTGCTGGCATTTCGTGGAGTTTTGTAGCCCTGGGCTGGTAGCCCTACTTTAGATTTGCCTGATTTCCCCTGGTGGTAAGCCCATTTGAACCCTATCAGCTTCTTGAGTAGATAATACATAATTCTATTGTTCCGCTGGCATCTTAAGCACAACACATTAGAGAGTAATCCCTAATTTAATGTGTACTTCCTACACATTAAGGATTTTTCCCTTAATTATCCTCCTCTGTATCATAAATTGAATCAATTGTTGTCATTAATGTAATAGAAGTGACTGATAAAGATAGAGTGGGATAAACTCCCTTTGTACTTGGTTTTCTTTGGCACAGTGTCTCCTCTGTTTTTTACACTTCTATGCATCTTGTACACCACCAAGTGACAAATACCTGTCAAACAAAAGCTAAGCAGATTTATAACTGCTTAACTCCAAATGAACCCCCTTCTGCCAAATTTTATGACTTCATTTTCTTTCAGTTTTCCACCAAGTTGGTTAAAACAGACAGCCCTGCTTGAGGTCAGACAGAGGTCATTTCACTTTCATTACTAAAATATAATTTACAATATGCCAGACCTAAACAAGTTTTAGCCTAAAGGATTTGTATAATATAAACCATCTGCTTTGCAATAATACATCTAATTTCCCGCCATCCTGCAGTCAGATAACTGCCTGTTCAAATGCCACTACAATATATTAATTCACACAGTATTTATCTAAAACACATAAAATGATCAGGAAAATTGCAACTTATTTTATTTGTCCCACTTTCAATTACCCTCCCTCTCTTCCTTCCTTCCTTCCTTCCTTCCTTCCTTCCTTCCTTCCTTCCTTCCTTCCTTCCTTCCTTCCCTCCCTCTCTCCATCCCTTCCTTTTCATAGTGAATTATAAATGAGATAAGAGTGAAGGGTCAGTTACATTCCTAAGGGATGTGAGCATTCAGTTCAGCATTCCTAGTGTGTCTGCTGCAAAATATTTATTTCCACCAAAGGAAGCCAATGACTTCAAATAGGGTCACTCAGAAGAATGAAGCCTTGCCATTTTCCCCCTTCTCCCTAGCAACTCTGCTATGAGTTGTTGAAAAAGGTTGGGACTGGACTTCCACTTCCCCGGTGGTTTCTCCCTTCTTCCCAGCAACCTTATGACAACCACAGATAGTCTTCAATTTATGACCAAAATTGGGACCAGAACTTCCATTGCTAAGTGATGCGGTCCTTATGTGAGTTGTGCCTGATTTTATGATCTTTTTTTTCAACAGTTGCTAAGCTAATCACTGCAGGCATTAAGCCAATTACTGTGGTTATTAAGCAAATCTGGCTTGCCCCATTGACTTTGCTTGCCCCTTGTGAGAAGGTCACAAATGGTGATCACATGGCCCTGGAAAACTGCAACCATCATAAATATATGCCAGTTGCCTTCCACCCAAATTTTTATCATGTAACTGCAAGGACTCTGCAGTGGTCATAAGTGCAAGAACTGGTCATCAGTCACTTTTTTCAGCACCATAATAACTTTGAATGGTGATTAAATGAATAGTTATAAGTCAAAGACTACCTCTAGGCTAAGGGGGAAGGAGTGGGAAGTGCTTCCAGTGAATGTTCAAGATTCTATCCAAGTCAGCTTTGCCTTCCTTCTGTCCTATTGCTGAGGGGATAGAAAGAAAGAAAAAGCTACAAAGCACATCTTGAATAGGAATCCCTAGTCCAGGGATTCCCAACCCCCGGGTCTCAGCCCACTACCAGGCTGCCACCTATTTGGAATTGGTTGGCCGGAGCGTGCACACGCAACTCAACTTGCGTGAACAGCAGAAACTCACACCTGAGCGTCCACCACTTGTGCAAGGGCTGGGTGTGCTCGCATGCATCCCAGCCTACTGCTTCCGCAGCCCAGTTCCCCTCTCCCCACCACCAGCCAGGCCGCCAAGCCACACAGGTTGGGTACCGCTGCTCTAGTCCACTTTCTTTCCTATTGTTCTGCCCCAGCTATGAACCAGAAAGAACGTAGCACACACGTAGTTTGTTCAAACCTATGTTTATTCAATTAATGACTACTAATAAGCTTGCTTAGTAGTTGACACACACAAACACAAGTTAAAGCAGTCTTTTCTTGAAAAACCAGCTGTTAATTAAATGGCATTAAGAGCTAACAGAAGTCCATAAAGTCATAAATGAAGTCTAAGCAAATAGTCCTGGATATCTCAAGAAGCTTACAAGGGTTGGCAAAATGCCTAGAAGCAGTCCGCAGGAAGAATCCCAAAACAGATAAGCTGAGCAGACGTTTTCAGAACACGAAGGCACATGAACGAACAAACGTTTCCTGCAGAGTTTTTGCTGTCGTCGTCATCCCTTAAGTAGGCTAGGGGAGTGGCCAGTTAGCCCCAAGCCTTACTCCCAAGGAGACCTCCTCCTAAGGAACCATTCCTGCTTTTTGCCAGCTCTGCGTGCCCATGCATTAAGAAGAGGCTCCTCCTCTTCTTCCTCATCACTGATGTGAGGTTCTGGAGGTTCTGAAGGCCCTGGCTGACTCTCTGCTTCTGGCACCGAGTCATCGCCAGCCTCTTCACTGTCCAACTCGGGTGCCAGCTGCACAGGTCGCTGACGCATCACCACATCGGCCTCTTCTCAGGAGGGATCCGCTACCAGCTGCAAGGGCTGCTGGCGGGCCACAACACCTATCAAGATAAGGAGATAATGTGTATTTGGGAATGGATTATATATGGCTAGGGGCATGGTGTTGATTCATAGTTTTAGATGTATTTGAGGTCAGCACATATCCACACAAATTGGCAATCCAAGCTACTGGTGAACAACTGTACATTCCCCACAGCTAAGAAAAATATGCCTACCCAAGATAATACTTTCCTTGAAAATTTTGCCTATCAAATTAAAGCTTATATAACAGATTGTGAAATTTTCATGACAAACATCGTAGTTCACTTTTTCAATGTCTTCCAGTACTACCATATCTAAGACCATTCAAAGGCCAATCATCTGATTTAAAATGATATTCATGTATTTTTTTCTTTCTAACAGAGCAAAGCCAAAGAGCTTCCCCTTTCTGCCGTCCGATTTATGGAAGAGTTGGGTGAATGTGCTTTTGGAAAAATCTATAAGGGACATCTTTATTTACCAGGAATGGACCATGCTCAGCTAGTCGCAATAAAGACCCTTAAGGACTGTAATAATCCACAGCAGTGGGCAGAATTCCAGCAAGAAGCCTCGCTGATGGCAGAATTACATCACCCAAACATCGTTTGCCTTCTTGGGATTGTGACACAAGAGCAACCAGTCTGCATGCTTTTTGAATATATGAACCAAGGAGACCTCCATGAATTTCTTATTATGCGATCTCCACATTCAGATGTTGGATGTAGCAGTGATGAGGATGGTACGGTAAAATCCAGTTTGGACCATGCTGATTTTCTCCACATAGCTGTCCAGATTGCAGCAGGAATGGAATATTTGTCGAGTCATTTTTTTGTCCATAAGGATCTGGCTGCTCGCAATATTTTAATTGGAGAACAGCTCCATGTGAAGATTTCCGATTTGGGACTGTCAAGAGAAATCTATTCGGCTGATTATTACAGAGTTCAAAATAAATCCCTTCTGCCCATTCGTTGGATGCCACCAGAGGCAATTTTATACGGAAAATTCTCTTCTGATTCAGACATCTGGTCCTTTGGTGTTGTCTTGTGGGAGATTTTTAGTTTTGGTCTTCAGCCCTATTACGGATTTAGTAACCAAGAAGTCATTGAGATGGTCCGGAAACGACAGCTTTTACCGTGCTCTGAAGACTGCCCTCCCAGAATGTACAGCTTGATGTCGGAATGCTGGCATGAGCTGCCGTCTAGGAGACCAAAATTCAAAGATATCCATGCCAGACTGCGCTCTTGGGAAGGGATATCAAGTCATACTAGCTCTACTACTCCTTCTGGTGGAAATGCTACCACTCAAACTACATCTCTCAGCGCAAGCCCAGTTAGCAACCTAAGCAATCCCAGGTACCCTAACTACATATTTCCAGCACAAAGTATGCCACAGGGCCAAATAACTGGATTTCTTGGCCCACCGTTACCTCAAAACCAGCGATATATTCCTATTAATGGATATCCGATACCTCCTGGATACGCTGCTTTTCCAGCTGCCCACTACCAACCTGCAGGTCCACCAAGGGTCATTCAGCACTGTCCTCCACCCAAGAGTCGTTCACCAAGCAGTGCAAGTGGATCAACAAGCACCGGTCATGTGACCAGCTTGCCTTCTTCAGGATCCAATCAGGATGCCAATATCCCCTTGCTGTCTCATATGTCAGTGCCAAATCATCCAAGTGGGATTAGCATAACCGTTTTTGGAAACAAGACTCAAAAACCCTACAAAATTGACTCCAAACAGCCATCTTTAGATTCTAGTATTCATGGGCATAATGAAACTGTGATTTCAGCGGAGATGTAATAAATAAGGGAGACCTCTGTAAATGAATCTATTTACAATATGAACTAGAGGGTTTTAGAGATTTATATTCAAATATTTTATTGGAGATTTTTTTTCCAGCTGTACAAAGAGGTGTTTGCAATAAGTATCTTCTGTGAAGTTCTTAACAGGAAATGCCATTCAAATTTTTTTTAAATGTACTAACACTCAACACTGTGGCTGCAAATTTATTTTACAAATAGTAACGGGCAAAAGTATTTCTGTGTTTTAAGAAACATATTTAATCATGGTTTTTTTAAGTGAAATGTTTTCTGTCTCAGCAGTTTGACTATTCTGAACACATGGTGATGAAATGTTAGGAAAATTAATTATACTTCTGTAGGATGAAAATTTCACTATTGGTCTCATGCTATACCCAAATGCATATTCCATTAAACCAAAACAGAGTTTCTCAACCTCAGCTGCTCCCAGAATTCTCCAGCCAGCATAGCGACACATCTTAAAACTTGCTGAGTTGAAAAATCTTGAGTCGGACTACGGCCAAACATACTGCTGAATTCATACAATACACTAAACTAAATGTGTGAAGTGTTTCTTGATTAAGCCACAGTTGCCTGGGTTCACACAAAATATTAAGGCATAAGCTAGGAGTTACAAACCACAAGCTAGAGTTCAAAAATACTTCACCTACTTACTTAGTGTGCTGTCTGAACTAAGCCATTGGCAGAGTTCACATTGTGATAAACCACAATGGGTTTGTTATTTTTGGCTTAGACAGTGAGGTTTTTAAATGCCAAGGCTTAGCATTATGTTTGATTTAGGTCACTGTAGCTTGTTTAACAAATTGAACTAGCAGTGTTTGAAGGCTGCCAGTGACTAGCTTCACATACTAAACCATAATGTGGTTTACATTGGCTTACAAATAGCCCTTGAGTTACAGTCGCTCATTCAATAGCCATTCAAACATGTGACAACACTGAACAAAGGGGACTTACAATGTGTCCTCAGAATTCTGGCCATTGCAGCACCCCTCCAATCACATGATTGCAATTTCCAATATTCCCTGCCATCTTCCCCACAAGCGAAGTCAGTGGAGAAGTCAGCTGGAAGTCAGAAGTCGCAGTCCTGTGAGGTTCTCATTTAGTGACCCACATGATTTTCATTTAACAATGGCAACTGGGACTGTCACTAAGTGATGCAGTCACATGACATCATGCTTTATGACCACCTCACTTAATAATGGCAATTTCAGTCCCCATTGCTGTCGTAACCCAAGGACAACCTGTATTCTGTGTTTGAATCCAGGCACTATATTGTGTAAATCATGTTTTTAATATTGGGTTGGCATTCCCCAAATTGGACCTTTTTCAACAGACCATGATTAATGAAATCATGTTTTAGTACCATAGCTAAATCGGGCCAATGACAAATGTCATTTTTATCCCATGCTTTGCTACTAATGGGGTATTCATCTGATTTGTGTTTTTTCTTTGAGGCATCCATATTAGAAAATAAAATGATATTCAATATCAAACATTTATTCAATTAAGCTTAGCCCCATGCTAAGCTATAATGTGTTTTTAGGGTTTTTCCCCCAGCAATTTGTAGTCACTGGTTTGTGAATTTTGGACGTATGATCTGTGAATGTACTCATCCCGTTTGCCCTTGTTAGATAAATTATTTTCAAAAAATAGTCTCTAATGATAAATCTACAATCATTTATAAAACTCAAAATGAATAATTTTGTATTAAGAAATGTGTTCATAGCTGAGTAAAGCAAAGAAGACATTTAAAAAGAAAAACCAACATGAAACCACATACATTAAATGAATGAAAAATATATTTCTTAATTTTATATCTGTAGTTGCAATAGAATTTTGTATCCTTTTGTTGCTATGCAACCCTTTAAATATTTCAGTTCTTATTTTATAATAGACAATCAGTTTTCCCAGTAATATTTATTATTTCAATTAAATCAGTAGGTTTTCTAGTGTTATCCCTGAAATTCTACATTCCATTAGATGTACACAATAATTTTCTAGAAATTGCCTATAATTTTTGTATGTCATTTCAAATAATATGAATTAGAATTATTTTTTACTAGAAAATATGGCCTTTGTGTCATTGTAATTTATGCAGATATAAACAATCAGAATAATTTGAAACCACTGTAAAATTGTATAAATTACAGCTTCTTGGAAGTTTTAAAAATTTGAACAGATTTTGAATGGATTATGTACACGGTCTTTCAGACACTTGACGTAATTTTCTTCTTTTTGCACAAAAATGTTTTTGTATAGCAGAATTGAAAATACATCTTTTCATTTTTTGGTTTATTTCTCTTTTTTTCCTTAATGAAGATATCTTGAAATATAGAGTGACTTGAGGAACCCTTTTGATTTTATTTGGTTATTTTCACTGCATGCATTTATTTACTGTATTTCTTTATAGATTGTTTTCATTAAGATTATTGCACTAAAGCATGAATGTGTAATAAGACATGACTATTTTATACAGACATTAATTGCATTTTTGTATCTTGGACACTAGAGTAATATTAAACACTGATTATTTTAAACCACTGGTTTTGAAAACATGGCTAAGATAAAGATAGAATGTCTTGGGTAACATAATATAATAATCACACAGAGAAGCTCATTTAAAGAAACTACATCTTTCTCACCATCTGCCTCCTTTAAATATCACATAAGACAATTGTTCATTGATTACTCTTAATTCGAAAAAGTACTTTCTTAATAAGCATATAATTTTAGATATCAAAATACTACATGTTAAAAAAATAATGCTAGAAAACAATGGCTACAAAATATGAAAAAACCTGTAGATGAAAATTTTTACTGCCCTGTTCTCAAAGGTTTCACAATAAATCTGTTTCTAGTCTTTTGGCAAATATGCGTACAATAAAAAAGATTTTGCTGTTTATAACCATCAACCCTGCGGAAGTCAAGAAGATATAGAACAGAAGCTTTGATATAGGTGCTACTTAGAATAAGTAATTTGTCCCCTTTTCTTGCCAGTAGGTCTAAAATGTTTGTGGTAATTAATACAGTAATCCCTCGTTTTTCACGGGGGTTACGTTCCAAAAAGAACCCATGATAGGCGAAATCCGTGAAGTAGGAACCTTTATTTTTTTTAACCCCTCCTACCCGGCTTCTGCGTTTTCGGCACCCAAAAAAAGCCTGAAAAATCCTCCAACCTCTCCCTCTCTTGACGTCTGCTGTGGCTGCTTTGCACTGATCTCCTGAGCGAGCTTGTAGGCCGTTCCCTCGTCGATTTGGCGCGAACGGCCATTTTCCCTCAGGGAAAGCTGACAGCGCGGCCCGCCCTACAGCTGATGAGCGGCAGTCCTTCTGCGCACACGCAGAGCTCATCAGACCGCTTTACTCGCCTGCCGCTGCCAGACTGAAGCAGGAGACCACCACACAGGCGCAGAACTCATCGGAGAGGTTTGCGAGTCCCTTTGCCGCTGACTGCCTGGCCGCCCACGCAAATCCGTGAAGCAGCGAGACCGTGAAAGGTGAACCGCGATATAGCGAGGGATTACTGTATATGAATAGGAGTTTGTGACAAACAGTGGCCATAAGCTTGAAATAAAGAAAAAAATGCATTCTCACCTCTGGAAAACCCAGATGGTCTCATGGTTATTTTTGAGTTTTCTAATGAATAAAAAGCTTATTCATTAATGTTTTTGCATTATCTCACTAAAATAGTCTTGGCATGAAAGTTTAGAAAACTCTACTTAAATATTCTATAAGAGATTTTAAACAGGAGAAATGGTGAACAAGCCGACCAGTTGTCTTTCATGAATGAAAACTTTGTCAATGGTAGACATACATTTTTTTGGCTTCATAACACAAAATTCAGTTTGTTAATAAACTCTAAAACAGCAGCAGAAATTCCTAGGGGAGAAAATAAACAAAGGGAAACCTCTCAAAGTAAATTGGGTAATGTGGAAAAAATACTTCTGCCAGAAAAATCAGTATTTTGGGGAAAAAACAGATGGAAAAGACATGGTTTCTACATCACAAAAATAACAGAGAAAGAAAAACCACAAACCTTCAAATTGTAGAATAATAATAGTGTTTCTTTTTAAAAAAAAAATCCAAAATATAATTATTAAAACTATTACTCCTAGAATAAAATTCAAATCTAATCCACTATTATTAAGGGAAAACATTATTCTACAACTGAACAATTTTAATACCACTTTTCCTAAATATTTTGGATTATAATCACCCCATTAACTGAGATATTTAGTATAGTATCTTTGCTCTTACGTTGCTGACACCTATATGGTTTGAATTATTTCTACTATATTCTTAATTAAGTTTGAATACATTTTTCTTACAAATTGTTTGCTGTTAGAAAGATGGTAATGCTTATGCACTCATTTGCTTCCAAGAGTTTTATTTGCATCAAAAGGAAGAAATACTTCAACAAATTATTTCAAGCAAATTTGTACAATTTATTTAGTAGATGAATGAGGAAATCTCTCACTTGGAATCCTATACAGTATATGCAGTAGGAACATTGAAAATCATTTACAACATCTATTATGAAAGACAAACTCCAAGATGCAATAAATGATTATGAGGTTTTACATTCTGATCTAATGCGGAAATTACACTGACTTAGAGGAAACGTGAACTCTGTCACGTTTCATAAACCATGATATATGATTGCAGCTTGTATGGCCCTAAGTTATTTTAGCTTGGTCAAACCAAGGTTAAATGCATCATAGCTCAGCACAGAATGTGATTGCTGCACCCAAATAAAATTGGGTTTGAATAGTCATCCATGAAGTTCAGCAGGGAAGTAACTGCAAATTATTTTGTGTTTGTATGTATGTGTGCATATATTATGTACCCAGGAAGCAAACAAACATAGTCCATTATTGTGTGTATGTATCTGGAGTGGGTTCTAACTTACCTCACCGCCTGTTCGCTTCCTCTCGTGCCGCGTGGCTGTGCGGCACAGTGCTGAAAATTTGCAAAAAAATCCCCCCCCAAAAAAGCCACATGCGCAGTGCCAGAAACTCAGTTTCTGCGCATGCACACAGAAGAAAAAAATCAACAAAAAATTCCCCCTCAAAAAAGATAGCGGCGTCCACGGACCGGCATCGACAGAACCGGCTCCGTGACATCATCAGCAGTTTGCTGCCGGTTCTATAGAACCAGTGCGAACCGGGAGGAACCCACCTCTGGTATGTATTAACCAAGACCTAGTGAAACGTTAATTAACATATATATCTCTTATCCTGTATCATACAGGAAATCAGCTAATGTAAAACATTGCTATGTCAGGATGGTACAATGATATGGGCAATGCTCATGGAGCTGTTGCTGATATAAACCACATTCAGTCTGTCTTTTGAATGGTTTTTTAGATTATCAGAAGCCTCACTGTTACACTACGATTAGAGTAGTAACGTGTCATCAAGTTGTTGCCACTCTTAGCAACCACACAGTCTTTCTCAATGATCATCTGTCATTAACTTGTTCTTCAAATTTTCCCCACTGTGCATTCATTGTCACGTAACTGAGTCTATCTACCTTGCTGCTGGTCATCCTGGTCTCTTCTACTTGTCCCACCACTAGAGGCTTTTCCAGAAAGAGAGATCTTCACCTAATGAGTCTGAAGTAGGATAATTTCAGCCTGGTCATTTGCACCTTGAATGAAAACTATAGGTTGATTTATTCAACGATCCATTTATTTCCTTTCTTGACAGTCCAGGATTTCTTAGGAAGTCTTATCCAACACCAAAGTTCAGAAATGTCAATACAAGTAGATCTCACTTAATAACTGTTATTTTTAGCAACCATTCAAAGTTAAGATGGCACTAAAACACTAACTTTACAACTAGTCCTCACACCTATAACTGTCACAGTGTCCCCATAGTCAAATGAACAAGGCTTAGGTACTTTGCAACTTGAGAATTGTTGCAGCATCCCATAGCAACATGATCACCATTTGCATGTTTCACGGCCAGCTTCCAACAAGCAGTGGAGAAGTGGGCAGTAAAATCACAAGTTGCGGTCAAATAATATCTTGCTTAATGACTGCGAGTGATTCACTTAAAGACTGCAGCAGAAGTGACATCAGTAGTAATATGTGGAAAGGAAGAGAAGAATAATAGTAATACATGATATATGATAGTACATATTACATGATATATAACACAATCAACTTTCATCAAAACTACTAAGAAAAACAAATGCATTATTGACAATATTTACTAAATTTATGTGCCAGTCTTTTTTTTATTCAAAAAGTTTTATTAGTACAAAGTACAAACATTTTTCTCTTTTTCTCCCCCCCTCCCCCCCCTCTCACCCCCCCCCCGACTTCCGGGAAAAGGCACAGGGCATAATATTCATTAAAATAAATTTAGATTATACTAAGAAATTCTTAATTTCCACATTTCTTTGAATCTTTAATTCCTTGTTCAAAACTTCTTAAGCATAATCTAAGAATCAAGCATATTGTTAATCAAACATCATTTCAATATCTCAGGCTGCTAATTTACTCCACTAAATATCTTTCCTTTATATAATCTTTGTATAATCTAGTATGATAATAAAAAGAAAAAAGAAAAAAAGAAGAAATCTTTCTTCCACCATTTCATTCAGTTACAACCATCAACATCATTTTCTCAATATTAAGTAAAAATTTAGTAAATATTAAATAAATATTAAGTAAAACTTCCTTTTTCATTATACCTCTTCATTATACATAAAGATTTAAAATATTCTAACAAAATGTTAATTCCAATATTTCTAGATTTCTTTAACCCCTTATAACTCAGAAAATTTTAAACTCAATCTTAGAGTCAAACACATTATTAATAACCTAACATTACAATATATCAAGTTACTAATTTCACAAAAATTCTAAATCTTTAATTATTTTAAGATATAGTAATAAAAAGAAGAAGAATGAAAGACAAAGATAAAGAAAAAGAAAAACACAACCATCAAAGTCATTTCCTCAGTAATCTTCTTACTGCAAGATGTCAATTTTCGTTCATCTCTCCATCTCCCACACTAACACCAAACTCTAATCCAGGGGTGGCCAAACTATGGTTCTTTGAGGACCTGCATGCATGGCTAGCTCAGGTATTCTGGGAGTTGAAGTCCACAGGTCCTCAAAGAACCATAGTTTGGCCACCCCTGCTCTAATCATTCCTTCCTCTCGATCGAATTTTGGATCTGGTTCTTGCAGCCTTTTGTAACTTGGCAATTTTTGATTTGTCAGCTCTGATTGTCAGAAGATTGTGCCAGTCTTCTTGTCCAGAGATGACTCTGGGTGGCTTAATATGAATCAGTATAGTATCTAGAGAGGGGTAAGTTTCATCCATGGGTGAAACTAACATAGGTTGGGACTCAATTCTCTCTCCTCTCCTATTTAACATCAGTATGAAGCCACTGGGTAAGGTGATCCAATAGTTTGGGGTAAGGTATCATCAATATGCTGATGATACCCAGCTTTATATAACAGCCTCCAACTGCCTGAGCGATGCTGTCGATATCCTGTCACAGTTACTGAAGCTTGTAAGGGTCTAGTTCGGATGCAATGGGTTCAACTCAACCTAAGTAAGACAGAATGGTTTACTTGAGTATTTGGGCTGTCTGATGATAAGGTTTTTCCACCACTAGTCCTGAATGGGATTGCATTGCCCCAGATGGACACAATCTGGGAGTCTCTGTATGAACAGGTCCTGCTAGAAGAGCAGGTGGCAGCCATGGCCTGGAGAATCCTTGCACACTTGAAAGTGGTGTGCCTGTTTCTTGATTGAGAGACTTGGCTCACAGTCACTTGCCCTCGTGACTTCTCAACTATTGCAATGTGCTCTACATGCATCTGCCCTGGAAGAGCGTTCGGAAGCTTCAGCTGGTGCAGAATGTGGCTGCATGGGTTGTAAAGGGTATTAGGCATTTGATACATGTAACACCACTGCTTCATGAGCTGCATTGGTTGCCAGTGTGTTTCCAGTACAACAGTACAACATAAATATATATGGCATCAAGTAAACCTGATAATATGTATTACTATAGCCACAGAGGGCTGTTTGGTGGGCTATAGTAATATATACAGTATTATCAGCAGGGGTGGGTTCTGATTTTCCTTGCTGCCGGTTCGCTTCCTGACGCACCGCATGGGCGCGCAGGCAGGCGTGCGCTTTGTGCCAGTGCACGCACATGCGCAGTGCTAAAAACCCAGCTTCTGTGCATGCACAAAAGCAAAAAACAGCTGTGCATGCGCAGAAGCAAAAAACAAGATGGTGCCGCCTATGGCGCCACCGAGAGAACTGGTTCAGGGGCGTGGCAGGCCTGGACGTGGCAGGCCAGTTCCAGCGACCCAGGCCGCCAAGTTACTATCGATTGCATAGAACCGGTCCGAACCGGAAGGAACCCACCTCTGATTATCAGGTTTACTTGGTGCCATATATATTTATGCTGTACTGTTTTAATAGTTCTAATAGTGTTTAATTGTCCTTATTTCTTAAGAGGGGCACTGACCAGAGTCAGTTGTTGAGATGGGTGGCCATAGAAATACAAACAAACAAACAAAATGGCACCCAGCTCTATGATTGCTCTGCTATTGTTTCAAAATGATACATGGTAGCAGAACAGCTTTTTAACAAATTAAATTCCCTAAAGAGGGGTGTATGCTCTGATTTGATTTTAATAAGCACATTTCTTCAAATACATGTATTCTCTAGTGTAACACTACATGTTAATGATAGGTGAGACCAAACATTATATGCCTCTGAAGGAACTGGCTTCCTCTATGTGAAACAGCAAAGATCTCTAAGCTAGACGAATACAATACAATTTATATTCCAAGAATGGAAGGAAAGAGGCCAGTTGGATGCAGAGTACTTTATTTTTGCCCTGAGGACTCATCACTGGAAGGAGACACTGAATGTGTTTTGCTATAAGAGACACCTTCAATGATATGGTGATTATCAGTAGGAATCAAGCCTTTGTACATCATTGGATGGTATGGAGCAAAGTCACAGTCTCTGTGACTATGTGATTGCAAATCGGGCAAGTTGATTGGTTCAGAGTTATGAGATTGCAACATTCTGTGGTCGCATGATTGCCATTTGTGATCTTCACTGCCAGCTTCCGACAAGGCAAAGTAAATGAGAAAGCCAGCAGGAAGTCACAATGGCAACTATGTGAGGTCTTTGCTTAACAACCTAGCGATTCACTTAATGACAGCAACTGGAAGTGCCATATTTTCAGCAAGGTCACATGACATTATGACTGTGTTGCTTAGTGACACAGATCCTAGTCCCAATTACTGTTGGTAAGTAAAGAGTACTTATATGTATAAAATTATTATTCTAAATCCCAGGAAGCTACAGATGCCAAACAAAAAATCAGGAGGTAGCAACTATTCCTGAGTAAAAGCTGGAGGAGTGGAATGCTTAGCTGAGCTTTTAAGGATAAGCTGGAAATACAAACTTATTATCCAGAATCTTTCCAAGAAGAGCCCAGAAAGCACAGAGTCCTCCAAATCGGGGGGGGGGGATCATATATGCATCTTATATAGTGAATATTTATTTATTTTATTTATTTAGCTATTCTTATATGCCACCCTACTCCCTGGAGACTCAGGGCGGCGTACAACATGTGCAAGAACAGCTATAATACAATAAAAAATACAACGATAAAATAGCAATTTAAAAGAATAAAAACAACACAAGCAATACATACATGGGGGAGACCAAGATATTCAACGGTCTCAATACCCCGCCTGCAGGAAGAGTCATGTCTTAATGGCTTTCCGGAAGGCCAGCAAGGTGGGAATAGTTCGGATCCCTGGGGGTAGTTGGTTCCAGAGAGCCGGAGCCCCCACAGAGAAGGCTCTCCCCCTTGGTCCTGCCAACCGACATTGTTTGAAGGGACCTGGAGGAGACCGACTCTGTGGGACCTAACTGGTCATAGGGATGTATGAGGTAGGATGCGGTCCCGAAGATAACCTGGTCCTAAGCCATGTAGGGCTTTAAAGATGATAATCAACACCTTGAATTGCACCTGTAGACCAATGGGCAACCAATGCAGCTGGCGGAGTATGGGTGTTACGTGGGTGTATCCAGAGACACTCATCACAGCTCGCGCAGCCGCATTTTGCACCAGTTGCAGTCTCCGGATACTTTTCAAGGGTAGCCCCATGTAGATTAAAACATTAAATGGTTAGTTCTTCCTTTAATAAATAGTAGAGCTATCGCAAGATTCCATCTTGCTTCTCTTTAAACAATGTTCTGATGGTGGTCAGCAGCCTCTTCTGTAAACTTCTTCCACCAGGAAAGCAATCCTTCACCAGGAAAGCAATGTGAGAATTTTTCTCCTGTAATTATCTCATGCCCAAGTTCTATTCAGATGAGATGCACTCCTTGACAGAAAAGTAAGCCCACCCTGGCTTCGACTGGCATCTCTGAGTACTTCCTGGGTTTCAGTTTCAAAGTTTGAATGGAAGAGCTGACATGATTGGTGTTCAACACAAGGGCGAAAGCAAAACCGATGCCGATTGGTTGAAAGGGAGAAGAAAGTTAAGGCAGGGAACTGTCTCCCTTTGAGGAAAGAAAAACTGGTTGCTTGGTTACCTTCTCTGTACACAAAGCCTGGCCTACTTCATTCTCTGCTTCTCCATGCTTCCTACAAAGGCTATGCTTGTAGCAGTTCAGCTATGAAAAGCAAGGAATGAAGATATTTTTTTGCCTACTCCTTCAAATATAATCATCTAATAGAAGTATAGAGGATTTTGTTTTCGGTGAGCCTCAGGCCTGTTGGCAAGGTGTTCGCTATTAGGCTCAAATCCATTTTGGTTCCACATGAAAAAGGAAAAATCCTCTAGTATTTTTTTTCCCCTGCCACTTTTCCCCCAATTACCTATTCATTCTGCTGGCTCAAAGTGAATGCAAAATTGTCTTCTGGATGAAACTACAAGAGAAGAATAGAGGCTCCTGAGAATATGTTGCATTCAAGAGCTTTCTTACTATTGGAAAGGGAGTTTATGGAGTTCAAGCAAGCAAATATATTTGTGAGTATAATTTATTCCTTATTAATCTAGCATGGGCATCGGTTTGCTGCCTGTTCCTTGCATCTGAGGTGGCTTACAATCTTACAAACAGAAAAATTCCTAAGAGGTCAGTAAGGGGCGTGCATAAGTGCACCAGCGTGCCTACCGTCCCTGTCCTAATGTTCCCTCTTATCAGTACTCATCTTATGTATATAAACAATGTTATATCTATGTATATTACCAACACGTACTTAACAAAAAAATAAATAAATAAAAATAAATAAAAATAACAAATCCTCCTTTTAAAAAAAATGGGTTTTCCTCCCCAAAGGCCCTATGGAACAGCCTCATTTTAATGCTTTCCGTTTTGCTTATAAGTGTAAAGACCATCAACACTGTATTAGAATCATAATCAAGTATATAACAGAGCTTCAGGATCTACTCTCTACTGTTCTATCAATCTTCAGAGCATTTTTTGGTTTTCCTTTTTAAGGGCCTCTTTCCCCCAGGGGTAGTTAGTTGGCAGTTACTCAGTGGTTATGTCTAAAGCTAGCAGTTAGTGGGGGCAGAGCCAGACATGACTAAGATGCCATTCTCTGATACAATCTTCCTTCCTTCCTTCCTTCCTTCCTTCCTTCCTTCCTTCCTTCCCTCCCTCCCTCCCTCCCTCCCTCCTTCCTCTGACACAGTGGTGGGATTCAATTTTTTTTTACTACCAATCCTGTGGGCATGGTTTGGTGGGCGTGGTGTGGCTTGGTGGGCATGACAGGGGAAGGATACGATAAAATCTCCATTCCCACCCCATTCCAGGGGAAGGATACTGCAAAATCCCCATTTCCTCCCGATCAGTTGGGACTCGGGAGGCAGAGAATAGTTGGGGGCGGGGCCAGTCAGAGGTGGTATTTACCGGTTCTCCGAACTCAAAATTTCTGCTACCGGTTCTCTGGAACTGGTCAGAACTTGCTGAATCCCACCTCTGCTCTGACAGCTTCTTCACTTCTTCTCCTAAACTAAAGTTTAAACTTAAACTTACTTAGAATAACTTTATTGTCACTTTGAATGTGCACTAATCGGCATACATTAAAATGAAATCTCATTGCATCCAGCTCTCAAAGGGACTCCACCTCCAATATGCACTACATAAACATGACAAAATAAATAAATAAATAAATACAAAATTATGCATATACCCACATATATTATATGACATGGAGAAACAACATAGTTCAGATGTATACATGTACATGGCGAGAAAAACGAATCTTGCGAGTTTACCAGATGGATGGCATAGGAAACAAAGCTGTTACAGAATCTGGTAGTCCTTCTAGAAATACACACTAACTTTCTCCCAGCGGGGAGCAACAGAAACACACCGTGAATAGTTAAATAATTGAATTTTAAATATTTGAATACAACTATTAATAGAATTGTAGTGAATATGTATTTGTACTACTTGTGGAAAGATAAATTATAATGTAAAATGAATGAAATGATTGAACATGTGGAATTTTGGAATTTGAATTTGAATAATTGTATCTCCTTCCTTATCTGATAGGTTATCAATTTGAAATAGCAATATTGTAATTATAAGTAAATGTGGGATTTTTAGTGGATAAGTGTTTTTAATCATGTGAAAAATAGGGAGTAAGGGAAAAAATAAATAAATAAATAACGATGAATAAGAAAATAAGGATGAAAAAGAAGCACTACGGCCTAGATTTAAGAAGTTAGAGACATAAGAGTTAGCAGATGAAGTGAACAATAACGATAAATTTATTTTGATGACAATTTGGGTATCCGTATGACGAAACTAGAAAGGAGGCAGCAAGAGCTAAATAGTATATACCGAAGGTTAAGATATAATAGAATGGATGTGCGATTTTTTTAAAAAAAAATGTATTTAAAAGGTGATATATGCTTTTTAAGCTGTACTGAAGGTATATGATGTTATAAGCATGTTTTTATTGTGGAGGAAAAAATAAAAAACTTTTCTAAAAAGAAAAAGAAAAAAAAAGAAACAGACCGTGAAGTGGGTGTTTGGGGTTTCTAAGAATGCTTTGAGCTCTAAGCGCACAGCGCTTATAATAAACAAATTATTTATTTATTTATTTATTATTTATTAGTGACATTTATATACCGCCTCACAGTGCAAGCACTCTCTAAGCGGTTTACACCAGTAAGCAATGTATATTTATATTGCCTCCAACAATCTGGGTTCTCATTTTACCTACCTCGGAAGGATGGAAGGCTGAGTCAACCTTGAGCCGGTGAGATTTGAACTGCTGACCTGCGGATCACAGTCAGCTAAAGTGGCCTGCAGTACCCCACTCTAACCGCTGCGCCACCTCGGCTCTTAAATTAAATCACTGTTCTTATAGTTTGGCTGTAAGGAGGAACTGTTGTTCATTTGTAATTAATTTTTAATGGAATGGCCAATATGAAATGCAGTGGCCTGCATGTTAACATGTTCCAGACTTCCTAAGCATACCTCCTCTGTATTGGGGGCATATAGTGATCACCAGTAGGTTTTCAGATGCAATGTAAGGTTTGACTCTTGCCCTAAAAAACCCTATATGTCTTGGAGGGTTATCAGGACTATCTTCTTCATCTAGAATCAATTCGTCCTGTATTAACATTCTGGGGAAAATTCTTTTGGACCCACGCTACCATTGACCTTAAGAGAGCTGAGACCACAAGGAGATATTTCTGCATGAGTCCAGTATTCTGAACAGCCCTTCCAAAACAGGTTGTTTTTGGAATGCTGCCCAGCTTCATTAGCTTTCCAGAAGTAGGTTAAAATAGTGCTGTCCCAGGGGGTTTTGTAGCTAGTTAGATAACGCCTTTAGAATTTTTATATGTTGTTATATTTCAGTTTAATTCTGTTTGAAAGTAATTTAATTCTTCGTTTATTTTGTACTACATAGCATTAGCATCAATCTATATAAATCAATGCACAATCATTTTTCTGGGACCAGAAAGAGGCGGAGAAGAGATATCCATTAAGCATGAATTAGTCAATCAACAAGAAGTGCAACCTTTTGACAAAATTGTTCTGGGCTTGAATACTGGGTAGAAATAGATCTGGTTAGGAAATGAGGATGGGAGATCTTGTGAAACAAAAGGCTACTTAGAAAAATTGCAAACAGAACCCGTGGCAAACCTTAAGAAAGAAAGGCTTGGAGGGTAGGCAAGAAAGTTGGAAAGTTATATGAGACAAAGGCATTTGCAAACCACATTTGTATTATTGTTAGCGTCTACAGAGTTGTTATGAGTGGTTTTACTTTATATCACTGAAGCCAAAACCATTTGTTATCTTTTCTTTCTTTAGGGCATTTCTATTATGCCTGTGGAAGACAATTGGATGGAATGGATAGCTGAAATTGAAGGGCTGAAGGATACCTTATGGGAAGGTGCTATTCTTTCCTAGAAATGTTATAATGTACAGTGGTATTGCACTCCCTAAACAACATGGATGATTTATTATTATTTACCATTTGTAGAGCCTTTTGGTAAATGCCTTATAAAATATATTGATTGAAAAATCAAGGTCAGGCACTTAGGAACAGCAAAACATTCTGAAAAAGCTTTTGAGAACGCCAAATTCTTCAGGAAATAAATTGCGGCAAAAATCAGAAATGCAAATCCTGCAATCAGAGAGGGCAAAAAGCACTAACTGAAGTTATAGAATAGAGTACTTAAATAATAGAAATACTGAACTGTCAAATATTGAAGGTGGAAGTAGCAGCCTTGTTGTTTTATGGCATTATGGATACTGAAATGTATGCATCCTCTGTTTGCGTCACAATAGATATAAATAGATGAAAGGTTGCTTATGTAAGACTTCAATCTATGCCCTTCACTGTTAAAGAAACGTCTAGTCACTTCCAACAAATACACATTATTTTAGACTGTATAAATCTTTCTATAATCAAGGATGGACCATCTTAATTTCAAGAACCACCATTCTCTAATGTAGTGTTTCTCAACCTCAGCAATTCTAAGGTAGAATTCTGGGAGTTGAAGTCCACAGATCTTAAAGTTGTTGAGGTTGACAAACACTGTTGTAATGAGTGTGTGCCATTTAGTAGACAGGTGAAGCAAGTGGTGAATGAAATCAGAGCCAAATAGCAATAGCACTTAGACTTATATATCGCTTCATAGTGCTTTACAGCCCTCTCTAAGCGGTTTACAGAGTTCAGCATATTGCCCCCAACAATCTGGGTCCTCATTTTACCGACCTCAGAAGGATGGAAGGCTGAGTCAACCTTGAGCCTGGTGAGATTTGAACAGCTGAACTGCTGAACTAGCAGTCACTGAAGTAGTTGCAGTGTTGCTTTTAACCACTGCGCCACCTTGGCTCCTATGTAGGTGCCCAACTCTTACATTTCAGTTCACATTGTATTTTTTGATGTCCTTTCCCCTTTACAAGATATGCTAAAGGTCACTTTTTCTAGAAGTCCAAATGGATTGTTTCCAGAGGCTTTTGAGATTCATCTGAGAGTCATGTAAAATTAAGTCAAAGACCACTTGCAAGTTCATTCCAGTATTTACAGACTCCCTCCACCTGGCATACAATATAATACATATATATTTATATATATTATACTAGGTGCTGAACTTCAGCTGTCACTGAAATATTCTGAAGACTACAATGCCATACCTCCAACCATCACATTCACCACTATTCCTTTCCATCCCAATGGTAAGGGTGTTAGTTATTAAGGACAATATCCTTCATATGGTAACTGATCAAAAGCAACTTGTTGTTTCATAAGGGTTGTTTTCCAGAGTAATATAACAGCTACATATAATCGTGCTTAGTTGTTTATATAGAGTTTTCATAATTTTGATTTTTTCTGCTTTGGTGTAAATGCACTATATAAAATTAATAATGAATCAATATTTTTGTAATATAAAATATTGAGAATAAATAAATACCACATAAGCTGAATGTTAAGATTTTGTAAAAACTTCCTTTGTAGAGCAGGGGTGTCAAACTGGCGGCCCGCAGGCCGGATGGGTCATGCACAGGTCACGCCCACCCTGGCTCCGCAAAGGCAAAAAACATCGCGATATATCACGATACATCATGTGACGCAATCGAGTTTGACATCTGTGTTATAGAGACTAAAACTTATATAACTCTTTACAGTATGTTTACAGTAATATGCAGAGTTTAGCGTATTAGTAGGAAACGCTCCAATTTAAACATTAACGTTTTTGTCTTTTATCCAAGTGGCTCCAGAATCTGGGAGACCTTGTGTGGATTTTCTAGATAACCTTAGCAAATGGAACACTAACTTCACTATGACTAATATTCTACTTGCTATCCAGGTAAGAAAAAAATGATACAAACATTTTTGTCTTAATTTGTTTATGGGAGAAGTAGTCTTAGTTTATTTTTGTAATACTAGGAACCCCACGGCAGCGTAAGCTCACACAAGGCATTTGCACTAATCCAGTAAAAGTCTTAGTTTTTTCTTAAATAGTTTTCAGTAGTCCTTTTCATAAGCTGCTTTTGAGGTTCCCCTAAGTTCTAGTTACAGTTTGTCAGATCGGTAGGACTGATGAGGAAAAAAACATTCTTCCTCCATGGGCCCTGTCAGAGTTACGCAATAAATCAGAAGCTTCAAAAGATAACTGCATTTTGCTGATTCAAATAACTTCTTTATAAGTAGAATAAAACATTAACAATACCACACTTTGTTTCAGATCACATGTTGAGATGTTTTCATACTGGAGTATAATGGTGGACTGAGTAAACCACGCCCTTCTTCTTGCTAAGTTTCTGGACATGCTCAATTAACACTTCAGCCCGATTGGCTGACTCAATCACATGGCTCTCCCAGTCATGAATATTCCAACACTCCTCCCTTCATTACTGGGAGAGACATCAAACCTATTGGATTTAAACATTTCCTATAATGGACGCCACCCAATGGTTTGGTCATCATGTCTGCTAAATTATCCTCTGAAGAACAATGATGTAAACTTATTAATTTTTCTTTTACAGCTTCCCTGACATTACAATACTTAATGTCCACATGTTTACTTCTGTTCTTCACTCTGTCACCTGTTGCCATTTTTATACAAGCAGCATTATCTTCATAAACAGTTACAGCTTCATTTACATTTACATTTAAATCTTGTAACAACTGTACATACCAAACTACTTCAGAACATAACTCAGACAATGCAATAAACTCTGCTTCAGCAGTTGAAATAGCAACCGTTGTTTGTTTTCTGGACTTCCAACCAATTAAAGCCCCTCCAAACATTATTACAATTCCAGAATTAGACTTTCTGGTTTTTACATCATTTGCATAATCACTATCAACGTAACATTTCAATTTTAATTCTTCAGTGACCTGTATTTGAAGACCCAAATTCACAGTTCCCTTCAAATACCTGAGAATTCTTTTCACACCCATCCAATGCAACTTTGTAGGTGTAGCAGTAAAGCGACTTAAGATGCTCACTGCACAAGCTATGTCTGGTCTGGACCACTGTGACAGATATAACAGACTCCCTATTGCAGAGTGATATATCTCCTGATCACAGGCTTCACTTTTGTCCTCACCCAAACTATTGTAAAAATCTGTGCTCATAGGTGTAGGAGCAATATTACAATCTTTCATGTTATACTTCTCTAATAATTGTTCAATTTTTCTCCTTTGACTGAGAATATAACCCTTTTCAGTTTTTTGTATCTCTACACCAAGATAATTCTTTATTTCTCCCAAATTCTTTAATTCAAATTTCTTTTCTAACTTATTAGCAAATTCTTCAACTTGTGATGCATCCTTTGCAATGAAACAAAGATCATCCACAAATGCTAATAGTAGACAATTCCCACCTTGTAACTTTCCAGTGTATATGCAACCATCAGCTTTGCAACTCTTGAACCCAAGACCTTTCAATGCAGTATCTAAACAGATATTCCAATTTCTGGCTGACTGCTTCAGCCCATAAATAGCCTTGTTCAATTTATACACCATGTTAGGCTTTTTATTTTCATACCCTGGCGCTTGAACCATATAAATTTCTTCCTCTAATTCAGCATTGAGGAATGCAGTGGTTATATCAAAATGCCAAATTCTATGCCTGTACTTGTGTTTCAAGCTTTTCTGGCTTCATATCTTGTTCAGACTCTCCTCCCTGAACATAGACACCTTCAGAAAATGATTCACCATCATTAAATGAGTTATTGTCACTAAGTGGATCACCGTCGCTAAGCGGATCACCGTCACTAAGTGAGACATTTTCAGAATTTGCATCAATTCTGTTCCAATTTTGTTCTGCAAAACTAGCAGACCTTGAAATCACTATCCTTTTACTTCCATCACTAAAGCGATACCCTTTTGAGCCTGGCTCATAGCCCACAAATCTGAGCTTTCTAGCCTTTTGTTGTCCCTTTCTTCTGATTGCCTTTGGAATATGTACCCATGCAGTACTTCCAAATATTTTTAAATGTGCTAGAGAAGGCTTTCTCCCATATAGCATTGCATATGGAGTATTATTGATGGATGAACTCCACAACCTATTTACTAAATAATTGGCAGTCAGTATGGCTTCACCCCAATATGACCTGCTCATACCAGAATCCTCCAGTAATGAGTCTTTCATTGTTTGCAAAACACCATTCCTCCTTTCAGCCACTCCGTTCTCTCCCGGTGTGTAAGGATTTGTGCGCCTGTGTCTTATTCCCAATTGTCTCAACCATTGTTGAAAATTTGTTGACATAAATTCAGAACCTCTGTCAGTTTGCAACTGACATACCTGTTGTTTGTACCTTCTCTCTTCAAAACTTAACCATTGCTTAAATTGCTGTAGCACCTCTGTTTTACTCTTAAGTAAGTAGCAAAACCCAAACCTGCTGTAGTCATCCACAATGACCAGCGCATACTTTGCTCCTCCCAAACTGGCTTGCATAGGCCCAATTAAATCAGCATGCACCAGTTCTAGAGCTTTTGTGGTTTGTCTTGTGCTAAACTTGCTAACTGGGAATGCTTTGGATTTCGATGCTTTGCATACTGCACAATCCAAATATGCCTTACATCCCTTCAAATCTAATCC
The DNA here is from genome assembly GCA_023053685.1 of Diadophis punctatus similis. Classification (NCBI taxonomy): domain Eukaryota; kingdom Metazoa; phylum Chordata; class Lepidosauria; order Squamata; family Dipsadidae; genus Diadophis; species Diadophis punctatus. The sequence goes on from JALIGW010000003.1 coordinate 63,214,637, forward strand.
TTCTGCAAATTCTTTCATTTGTTGAACAACCTTAAAATTAGCATGACCAAGTCGTCTGTGCAGAAGATGAACACACGAATGGTGTTCTGCTACATTTTTAAATATCTGGGAACAATGTGGCACCTTTTCTCCCTGCAATACATAAAGATTATCCTCTTTTATGCCCTGTGCACAAACATTCCCATTTCTTTGGATGATACACTTCCCATTAACAAATGTGGTTTCATAACCTTGCTTGTCTAAACTAGACACACTTAACAAATTATGCTCCATTTCAGGTACACATAACACATCAGTAAACCTGGAGTCCAAATATGGAATTTGCACATCGCCTCTTCCAATGATTTTAGCCTTTTGACCATTGGCTAAGGCCACTTCTTCATTGTTTTCTGGGAAAAATCTGGAAAATAAGTCAGAATTATTAACAATTGTTTGACTAGCCCCACTGTCAATCAACCATTTGTCTCTATTGTTATTATAACAAACTTTTGCAACTGCAATCTGTCCTTGCAAATAATGTCTCTTGTCTTGCATATTTCTTCTCTGTGCACAGCTTTTCTGCAGATGATTGGTTTCTCCACAAATGAAACACGCTTTCTTATCTTGCTTGCAGAATTGTTGCTGTGTAACTTGATCTCTCCTGCCTCTGCTCTCCTCTTGTCTGCAGACATCTCGGCTGTTGCTAGAGATAGGCAGCCTGTGGAAAATTTTGCTAGAGACTTGCTGTAAGTTTCCACTGTACTCCTTGTTGGGCTCCCGCCTGTGGAATTTTCCATCAGCATGGCTGAAAAGCCTTTTCTCATATTCATTCAATAAACACGACTTCAAAGCCTCCAAATTCAAATCTGCTTCTGGCTTACTTTCAAAAATAGCTGATACAGTCTCCCAGCTTTGATCCAAACTATTTAACACTAATAAAACTTTCTGGGGCTCTGGAAACTTTACTCCACGTTGCTCCAATTCTAGAAAATTAGACTGCATTTTCATTAAATGATCTTCCATAGAATCTCCTGTCTGCAAACTCATTCTGAAAAGCTTTCTTGAAAGTTGGACCACATTACACGCAGAAACATTGACATGTACTGCTTTCAATTTCTGCCATATTTCTTTTGCAGACTTTAATTCAGCTACATTTAAGAATTGATCATCCCCCAGACTTAAAAGAAGATAAGCCATAGCTTTGTCATGAGCCTTTTGATCTGCTGCTCCAAGCACTTGCGGGGGGTCTGCTACGATGTCCCATAATTCTTTTGCTTTCAAAAAACATTCCATTTTTGCAGCCCAAATTAAATAATTTTTCTTCCCCAATTTGGGTATTGGACTGTCTTTAAATTCCATAGCAGCAGCCATCCTGCTTTATTTTTCTTGTCTGCCTGTTCCTTTAACAACACAGACAGCTTCTTATCAGCTTTAAATTACAATGCAGTTTTTATTTTACTTCTTGAGCGATTTCTGGGCCCATAACCTGTCAGAGTTACGCAATAAATCAGAAGCTTCAAAAGATAACTGCATTTTGCTGATTCAAATAACTTCTTTATAAGTAGAATAAAACATTAACAATACCACACTTTGTTTCAGATCACATGTTGAGATGTTTTCATACTGGAGTATAATGGTGGACTGAGTAAACCATGCCCTTCTTCTTGCTAAGTTTCTGGACATGCTCAATTAACACTTCAGCCCGATTGGCTGACTCAATCACATGGCTCTCCCAGTCATGAATATTCCAACAGGCCCACACAGAGTTTTGCAATTCTTTAAATTCTAATTGAAGAAATTAAAGGAAAAAAGAGTCATGATGTAACTTTAGAGACAGGTTAAAGTATATTTGTACTCATAACTGCAATGAAGAATATTAGAAGCGCCTTCTTTGCCCTTTTTTCTTTCTTATATTTTTTCCTTTGTCTTTGATTTCTTTCTTTTTCTTCCCCTCCTCTTTTCTTTTTTTATTACCTATCAACTTGTGCTATTTTTATATACTTGTTTAAAAGTTAATAAAAATCATTTTAAAAAGAGAAAGCACGGATATGTTCATTAAGTCATCAAGAGTTAAGCTCACCTCAGAGAACATCTATCTCTACCATACATGTCCAAGAAAAGATATTTAATTAAATGTTGCACACTATTGTGTCTTTTATTTTCACCCCAAAAATTCCTCTTAGAGTCTTCCTCAAAGAAAATATCTCTTTCCTCTGTTGATGAGAGAGCTATAGAAACATTTTGGGAATGCTTGTTAAGGCATGAGGTTCACACATCCATAGCTTTGGATAGCGTGATGGGTGGCATATAAATTTAATAAATAAATAAAATTATAGCAGGATATCTCTAAAGCCATGTTTTCCTATCTTGAAAATTATATTTGATGTTGCTATGAAGGAGGTCCATCCAACAAGGGGCACAGCTGTTTCAGCTTTTTTTTTTCTTGAGTAATAAATATAAAACACTACGGGGGATTGTCTTCTATTGTTAAATACGTTCTTTAAATTGTTGCATAATTTTAATTCCTACCCTTCTAGGATCTGCTTTGGTATATCTTAGGAAAATGGGAGTTTCCAACTTTCCTTGGTGAAATAATGAAGGACTACTGTTGCATTAAAAAAAAGCTTTATTTCCTTTGAGCTGCTATCACTGTTTGAATCATAACTAGAAGGAAAGGGATGGTTTCCTCCCCTCCTGGTACTCAAGAAATGATTACAAATATTCCCATCCTTCCTTCAGAAATGAATGTGTGGAGCTTTTTAATATTTTTTTAACATTAACCTCCTTCCAAAATAGTAAATTTTGCAGCAAGTCCAGTATTCCATTCTGAACGGGATGCATCCAAAGGAGAAGAAATGCTGGTTTCTCCATGTTCCCCATATGTTCATAATTTGTTTCTGCCAAGGTTAGGGTGGAAAGAAAAGTATCAACCTTCTGTAAGTTTTCTGTTCTATGAAAACACCGAGCAGAATTCATGCCTTCTAACTGCCATGGCTAATCCAATAATGCCATTTATTGTAAAGCGTGTTTAATTTCAGGTACTCTTCGACTTAACAAACATTCATTTAGTGACCATTCGAAGTTACAACAGCACTGAAAAAAGTGCATGATGAACAGTTTTCGCACACCTGACACCTGTTGCAGCATCCCATGGTCACGTGATCAAAATTTGGATGCTTGGCAACAGGCATGTATTTGTGACAGTTACACTGTTCTTGGGCCATACGATCACCCTCTGTAATCTCCCCATTGGCTTCCGACAAACAAAGTCAATGGGGGAACCAAGATTCACTTAACACCTGTGGCAAAAAAAAGGCCATTAAGTGGGGCAAAACTCACTAAAGAACTAACTGCCTTGCTTAGCAATGGAAATTTTGACTCCTATTGTGGTCTCAAGTCGAGGACTACCTGTAGCTGGTTGAGTTTGTAATCAATAAAGCTTTGCAGATTGATGCGTGCATGTATTTTCATGCAGGTTTTGTTGTCTAATCCTGTTCTGAAAAATGCCGTGAACCTGGAGGCAGCTCAAATGCTGAGAAACAATTATCCCCTCTACAGAGAAAAAGTTGTACAGTGTGTCACAAATAGCAAGCAACTCGAAGGTAATAAATGCTTGTGCTTCCTGCTGTTAATCAACAGAAAAATTCTTTCTGCACTACAGGGAGTTTTAGAAGAAACTATTTGAATAGTATTCTTGAAAAAACACTATTTTATACACTGTCATAAATTTTAATTAGTATCATTGGCAATGTAACTTGAGCATGGGCTTTCTAAGCAAATCTCTCATCTCACAAAACGTATTTGCCAGGGTACAGAGGTTATGCGGAGGTCGCAAACTGGAAATAAAATAAAAACATTGATATTGGGGGCGGGGGAATTAAAAATTTTATATCAGTGATTCTCTCAGGTACTTAACTCCTGGCATCATTATAATGAGAAGGTCAAATATAGCACAATGGAATGTTGTACTACAACAAAGGTAGCATCATATTTTTATTTGTGTTTCAATAAATGTTGGAAGTATTTGCCATTTCCATGCATTCTGTCCTAATTTTAGAAGGTCCGAGATGGAATTGTCCTTCAAGTTAAATTGTTATGGATAAGTGGACAAAAATCTGTTTCAACTGAGTTGTACAATTCTAATATAAATTTCCAATCAAGTCATCTTGTTCCATCTATATAGTCTTCCATCTATACAAACCTTTCAGACTAATATGGCTCAGGGTATTTCCATCCATCACAGTTCTCCTCCTCAATGTCTCCAAAGCAGTTTGAAGCACCCTGACAATCATCTTTGCATCTGCTGATGTCATTAACTGGAAAACAGAACACAGAAGGTCGATCAGTAATGTTCTTCCAGTAGATCAAAAGGAATCTGCAAAACAAAACAAAACCCCTCACATTCAGTCAGTGCCCTATCCAGACTCCTATCTGTCTCGGAACAACAAAACATCTTGTCACCTATATACAAAATAGCGCATGAAATAAATTGCCAGTCCCTATTTCCCTCCATATCCCCAGTCTACATTTGCAGCAAATGATGTGTTTGTGTATTTTACATATGTTTTTAAAGTAAAATTCATTATAATCTAAATTCATAATAGGTAAAGGTGCTTGGCTGCAAAATTCTGTATTCCTACTGTATTAAAACCCCAACTGAGAGCTGTGAATGTACCATATCCAGTGGTGGGTTGTTCCCGGTTCGGCCCGGTTCTGTGAACTGGTAGCGGCGGTGGTGGAAGGCTCCGCCACCCACCCGGAACATTTCTGCGCATGCGCAGAAGCATCACGCGTGTGCAAGCACGCGCACAAACAGGTAGCAATGGGTTTTAGAACCCACTACTGACCATATCATCTGATCATGTCATCAGTTTTGCAGCCCTCTTTATCATTCTAGGGTGTCCTGATGCTGAACTCAAAAGGGAGAAGATGCACATTGCAGGCAGGTCTAGGGCAACTCACCATGGCCAACTTGCCATGGCCAGCTTGCCACAACCAATTTGCCATGGCCAACTCCCCACGGGATAATTTGCCGTGGAACAAAAGTTACACTAATATAAAAGAAATAGTGGAATAGAATTATTAAAGAAAGGATACCAAAGGAGGTACAAAATAAAATGTGAGTGACAAAAAGTAAAATATTTTTTAAATTATTTTAGATAATTAAATTGAATCGTTGAATTGTCCCATGGCGAATTGGCCGTGGCGAATTGGCTGTGATGAGTTGGCCACAACAAGTTGGCTGTAACAAGTTGGCCCATTCCGTTGTAGGCTGCAGCAACTGGCATTCCTTCCCCTATGCTAAATGAAGCTGTTGCAGCGGCTGAAACTGAGGAGTAGAGCAAAAAAGGAGTGAAATAAAAGTTTCTTCCAAAGTATTGGTATTGGATCTCATTTCAGACATTCACCATTGACAATGTGTATGCAAACACATTTGTTATTGTTGCCATTATTATTATGATCACTCTGAGTCAATCCACTGCAAGATGAAATACTTCTCATTGACATTTACCACTCTTGTCAAGTAAAGGCAGGCAGCCAGAGGAGAGAGAAAGAAATGTGTACATACCAGGGGTGGGTTCTAACTTACCTCACTGCCGGTTCACTTCCTCCCACGCCGCGTGGCCGTGCCTCATGGGCGCGTGCACATTTTGCCCGTGCACACATGCACAGTGCCAAAAATTCCAAAAAAACCGCCCCCCCAAAAGCTGAAAACAAGGTGGTTATGCATGCACAGTTCCAGGAACTCGGCTTCTGCACATGTGCAGAAGAAGAAAAATCAGCAATTTTTTTTAAACCCCCCCCCCCCATTTTTTTTAAAGATGGCGGCGTCCACAGACTGGCATTGACAGAACTGGCTCCGTGCCATCACCAGCGGTTTGTTGCCGGTTCGGGCGAACCGGTCAGAACCGGCAGGAACCCACGTCTGGTACATACATACACATTCATGTAGGTAGTCCAAGACTTACGCTTAGCGATGGTTCAACGTTATGGCTACTTATGAGCCGATTCCAAAGTTCCAATGGCTTCCCCCTCCCACACTTCTGTGACTGCATGTTGAGCATTCAGCAACTAGCCTGCATTTATGGCTGTTTGCAGCATCTTGCAGTCACGTGACTGTTGTTTATAATATCTTTGACGAAGATTTACTTCGTCAAAGCATTTACTTCCAGTTTTTGGCAAAAACAGCCCAGAGTGAACAATGGTTTTGTTTTACGATAGTGGCATTTGCTTTACAACTCCCATGTTCACTTTACAACCATCATGTTCACTTAATGACTGCCACCAAAAAGGTCATAGAATCGGGTCGGTTATGTGGGTGACCCACTTTTAAACTCTCATGAGTTACAATAATGGGGAAGGCCCATTATGGTCATAACATGGCTACATGGCTCAGGGCCAGGTTATCTTCGGGACCGCATCCTGCCGCATACCTCCCTACGACCGGTTAGAGCCCACAGAGTCGGCCTCCTCCAGGTCCCGTCGACCAAACAATGTTGGCTGGCGGGACCAAGGGGGAGGGCCTTCTCTGTGGGAGCTCCCTCCCTGTGGAACCAACTCCCTCCAGAGGTCAGGACCATCCCCACCCTGCTGGCCTTCCGGAAAGCGATAAAAACCTGGCTCTTCCGGCAGGCGGGGTAAATGAGATACTCTTTTAACTTTTGTAATTTCTGTATTTTTAATTATTGCATTTGTATGTTTTTTATATTTTAATGATAGCTTTTATTTTGTAATGGATCAAATATGTTGTGAGCCGCCCTGAGTCCCTAGGGATTGGGCGGCATAGAAATCCAGCAAAATAAATAAATAAATAAAATAAGTCAAGAACTACCTGTCGTATATATACTTTTGGGTAAACCCATAGCTGAGCCAGAAATAAAAGATATTGGCTGCCAAAACTGTGGAATTAAATCCAGAGTTTCATGAGAATTGAAACTGCTAATAATCCTGCTAGTAAAATCAAATAAAGTATTATTTCCACATAATGAGTCTGTGTAATTTAGATTATTGTAACTGTACCTCCTTATAGTTATTAGTCCTATCACTGTTGTGACAACTGTAGCAATTCAGTGTTCACCTCATATTTGAAAGTATTTTTTTTTCATTACTGGTAATAAAGCCACAGGAATCTTCTGGTTGCAATTATATGTGGCTCAATTAAATCTTTAATAGCATAAAAGTATTGGATTGTAAAATATTCACAACAAACGGGCATTTTTAAAACTTCTTCTCTTGTCCAGCCATTGCCAAAGATTGGGATACGTCAGTCAAGTTTTACAAAAAATCAGAAGAACCAAGCCCACCTAGGTAATGACATACAGTTAAGCTCATAAATGTTGTAATGCTACAAATTATTATTTGAATTATTGAATAATTTATATTTGCTTTGAAAAGCATTATTTCATCTGGGCGTAAAAATTTCTAGCAGTGTTAGTACACAGTCACAAATATTAACAGTACAACTTAAAAAAACATGCTCAATAAAAGATCTTCTATTGCTTCAGAAAGATATCAGAGGCAATTCTGCTTGGAGAAACACTGTGTGTCATCAATGAAAAATTTGTTTCTCCTTCGTCTTGCCTGTTTAGCATCATATGGAAAATAGACATGAAGCATTACATTTTATGAGGCCTACAAAGTCTGGGCATGAACTAGAAGAACATTTTGGACTTCAAACTGTTGAGGCGTGGAAATGGGCCAGCATCCAGTTTTGAGAATTGGCAAGATGTGATTTATATTACTGATCCCAAACAGTAACTTAGCAGTTGGCCTTCCTGATAATCAAAGAAGCCTTCAAAAATAAATTTTAACTTGAATAAGTCACATATTTACATACACATAAATACATCTACTGTAGCTATGGTGAACCATTTCCCTTCTTTAAAGTTTTTTTTAAAGTAAGTCAAACACTAAAAGATAGGTTACAAGTTTAATCTTGAGAACTATAAATATTTTAAATATACATGATCAATATTATTATCCACAGTTTCATTTGAAAAAGTAATAGGTAATATAATAGGGAATACATTTTTAATATAGGTAAGAAACTGTGATCATATTCAATTAACTTTCTCCAATATTATATGCTTCTTCAAAGCTATATGTTATGTTAGTTTTTGAAATAGAACAGTTAAATATCAGTGATCCAGTGAAGTATGTATTCTAATTTTCCAGAGTTATGTAATAATAAACCTGGCATCTAACAACAGGAATGTTATCATTTCTATATAGCATTGATGTATAGTGTATGCCATAGGAAATGTTGGCAATAATTGTCAATATATTATCAAGTATATCAGCAGGATTTTTATAAAATACTGTTACATACATTTTCCAAAACTCTTCAAACAAAATTAACCAAAAGAACTGGCTAATTAGGCATTCCTGACATTGTATTATATACCAATAGCTTATAAGCTCCAACACAATATGAAAATGTTATAATTAACATGGTTCTGTTTTCACAGAATATAGAACCACCTATTAATTTGTCTTCACAGTCAATTCCTGCTGACTTGCTGAACCATTATCCTGCTTATAAACAAGCTGTAATTGATAACATATTCATCCATTTAGACTTCTGTCACCAAAGTGTTGATCTCCAGATATATTGAACTTTGATTCTCATAAACTCATAACGTGTACAACCTCTAGCCTTAACAAGTGGGGATTAAGGAAGTTGTAATCTAGTATATATGGAGACATAGTCGTTGAGGGACATTTCTGTAGATTTTTTTCTCACAGAAAAATTACTAGTAAAAATAAAATGCAGATGCAGGTCTTGAAGAACTAGACACATCTTGTCTATGTTGTAGAATCTGCCCTACACTGATCATGTAATTTATTTATTAAATGTGTATGTTGCCCATCTCACCAGCAGGGTTAGGTATAAGTAATCCTCGTTTAACAATGGTAATTGGGACCAGCAACACCGTTGCCAAGTGACCCAATCATAAAGTGCATTGCCCTGTGACTGCTGATTAACAACAGCAGTTGTGACAGTTCCAGTTGTCATCACTAGATGAATCTCATTCAATTGCAGTGTGCTACAGTTATGTTTGCAGTCACGTTTACAACTTCCTGCTGGCTTCCCCAATGATTTCGCGTGTCAGAAACTGGCAGTGGACTTTGCAAATGTTAATCATGTGACCATGGGTACACTGCGATGGCAACATCTATAACAATCAGTGATGGTATTCAGCTGGTTCGGACTGATTCGGGCAAACCGGTAGTGGCAACCGCGAGTGGGCCTGCCCACCTGCCCCGGCAGTATGCCGTACTATTCAGCCGCATTTTCTAAGCCACATGCATGCGTGCAAGCCACGTGCATGAGCAAAGCGCATGCATGGAAGGCCGGGCACATGTGTGGAATGTGCGCGCACAGGGCGAACTGGTGGTAAAAATATGTGAAACCCACCTCTGATGACAACCTGTTGTGAGTCCTTCATTCAGCGCCATCATAACTTTAAATGATCAGTGAATGATTGATTGATCAAGAGGACTACCCGTATATATTAGAGTGGTACATAGGCTGGGAGGCCAAACATCTTTAATGCTGATGGCATTAGGAAAGTAAAAATGTGTCAATCAGTGTTGCTGTCAGTGGCCAAAGAAGGGTTCATAGCAGAGAACAATTTCTCACAGTTTTGAAGAAAGGCGAAGTTACAAAGTCCTTGATGAGCTGCTGCTGACATTGAACAGCAAAAGATAGAGAAATTAATGCAAGGACTTCAAACAAAGCAAGAATAATGTGATGATTGTGCTCCAGAATCTTGTCATTTCATACAATAGCATGCTTGACATTTTCTTCTTCAGAGTCTCATTGATGTGTGTTGAAATCAGTAATACACACAGAAGGGGGGGTTGAAGCAATTACGAGCATAAACACAGTTCTCTTTGATTTCATTATCAAATAGTTGGCTCATTTAGTTTGACATACCTAGTCCTGCAACTCCGTAGCAGATCTCTTTTACAAAATACATCCAGCAGGAACTAAATAATGCCTGTAGATCTGAGCACCCTAAGGACCAGTAGAACACCTCTTTAATCTTAAGAGGGCAAAGATTCCCAAACCATGCTGATAGGGCTCCTATCCCAAAAGACTGAATGCTATCATAAAATCAAAAGGTGCTTCAACAAAGTTTTACAGGTTTTTTACATCTCAAAAACCTGGCATTTTAACAGGAGAATATAAACTTTTTATATTCATTGTAGTCTGTTGGATTTTCTTCCATTTATACTGAAATTGAAAGCAGTTTCACCCTTTAAACCTCTGTTCTTTATTCTTGGTGAAATGTTCTGCAGCAAAAAAAATCTCCGCCCCCCCCCATAACTATTTCCATACGCTAGTTACAGATCATCCTTTCTTCCAAATGTATATTTTCAGAAAGAAAACAGGGGTATCGTTTGAAGAATATTTTATAACATGGTTTAAAATTGCCACATCAAGACCTGCTGAAGATTTTAAACACCCAGGTAAGCTGATGTTTTGGTTTCTTTAAATTAAAAAGAGTAAGTCTGATTTTGCACAAAATGTAAATAAATCAAATGGATATTTCATATGGCGATACCCTGTCACCCCCCCCCCAAAGTATGGAAGTTGCAACCAATAGGGACTTTCAGAAAGAAATCTTTTTTTGTGGGGGAAACCTTTAAAATTGTGTGACCCTGTGGTTGCTGCTAATAGAAGTATTGCTATATACAGGGTTATTCAAAAAGAATGAACCGATTTCATGACGCATTGCTTCAGTTCTCAAGCATTGTTATTTATTTTATTTATTTTATTTTTATTTGTTTATTTTATTTGTCAAAACATGTACAAGATAACAGGTATGGTATAAACATAAACAATAGCAAAGTAGGTATAGGTAAATTTGGACAATAGGACAGTAGGACAGGGACGGTAGGTACGATGGTGCGCTTATGCACCCCCTTACACGAGTTTTGAGCGGTTTACATTGAGTTTGAATCTATTGTATGCTCGTGTGTTGTTGCGGCTGAAGCTGATGTATTCATTGACAGGTAGGACATTGTGGCAGATGATTTTATGAACTACATTTAGATCAGATCGAAGGCGACGTAGCTCTAAGTTATCTAAGCCCAAAATTTCAAGTCTGGTGTAATAAGGTATTCTGTTGCGAGCAGAGGAGTGGAGGACTCTTGTTGTGAAATATTTCTGGACTCTCTCAATTGTATTAATGTCCGATATGCAGTGCGGGTTCCAGACAGGTGAGCTGTATTCGAGGATTGGTCTGGCAAATGTTTTGTATGTTCTGGTTAGCAATGTAATATTGCCAGAGAAGAAGCTACGCAAGATTAGCTTAACAACTCTTAGTGCCTTTTTGGCAATGTTGTTACAATGGGCTCTGTATTATTTATATTTATGTTATGTAACTTTTATAATTGTTATATAATAATTTATATATGATAATTTATATATAAATTATTTATATATAAATTATTATATAAATTATTATATTATTTATATAATTATAAATAATATAATAATTATATAAATTATAAATTATAATTATATATATATATATAATTATATAATTATATAAATTATAAATTATAAATTATAAATTATAAATTATAAATTATAAATTATAAATTATAAATTATATAAATAATTATATAAATAATTATATTATATTATATATAAATTATATTTAAATTTATAATTTATATATAATAATTTTTATAATTATAATTATCATAAAATATAAATGTTATTTATATTTATGTTATGAATTGAGTCAGTGACCATTTGAAAGAGGAGTTATCTAAGTTTTAAATGGCTGACACAGGGGCGTTGTAGTTGCGTCGTTCTTCCGGCAACGTTCAGTTGTTTGTTTACCCTTGGAATGGCGAGTCCTCAGGAAAAGGCATTCTGCGTTGGGGGGCCCAAGACCTTGCTCTTTGTGCTTGGCCTGCGAGATCCCCAGACCTAACCGTGTGTGATTTTTTTCTTGTGGGGATAAGTAAAAGATCGCATTTATGTTCCACCGCTACCCACTAACCTCGATGACCTTAAACATCGAATAACAACAGCGATCAACTCAGTGGATTGTGATATGCTGATAAGTACCTGGGAGGAATTCTCTTATCGCATTGATGTTGCCTGTGCTGCAGGTGGTGGCCACATTGAACACCTGTAAGACTGGAAATAAAAGTTGATTGTGAGTAGAATACTTGTGACTTGGCTGGAGTTTTGTATTACTTTTCCTTAATAAAATATTGCATCATGAAATCGGTTCATTCTTTTTGAATAACCCTGTTTATTGGGACTTTATTATTTTTTTTCACATGGACAAATGCAGACTTGTGTTGTTTTAAAAAGAAGGCAGCATATTCCAGAGATCTCAAATTCAAATCATCATGAATGTCACAAGGACTAGTTGAATAAACTGAGGAATGCAACACTGAAGCTTTTTCATATGCAGATCTAAAAAGCTTTAGTTAGTCAAAAAGATAAGAAAATGAAAAAGATTCCTGATATGCCATTACACAAACATTTATTACATTAAAAAACCTTGTCGTGAAACACAGCTATTTGCCAAGGAGTGCTGTGAAACAGCACTTCAATTTGTTGACTTAGTTGGCAGTATTTTCATTAAACACAATACCAAATTTGGTTTTATTACTAAGATGAAAGAAAGCCCATCCCATTTAAAGATGTCTAAACCCTGCTTTTCTCTTTCTTTTGTTTCCATGCGGAGCAGATGGATTTTCCTTCCTTTTGTTATTTTCTAGGTCACTTTCTCTTCACTCTTTCTTGAGTAGTCCCATCTTCCTTCCTTTGCTTAGCAGGGAAATCTTCCTTGATCGCCTGCTTACCATCCCAATGTGAGGTCCTTGGTGCTCTCTGAGTTTGGTGGTTTTCTTGCAGACATTTCATTACCCAGCTAGGTAACATCATCAATGCTAGAAGGGAGTGGGAATTTGCTCTCTGTTTATATACAAGTGGCTTGCTCTGTCAGTGTTGGCAGTTCCTTAGGCTGCTGTCCACCAATTCCCACTCCTTGGTTGGCAGAGAGGCCGTGACTGGGCAATCATGTCTGCTTCCTCCAGCCTCCTACTCCTTCCCTGGCTAAGTCTTATCTCCAGGTGAAGAGAACCTGATACAATCAGAAGTAGTGCTCTGTCTTGGATCTTGAGAATAGACAGGTGTTTTCAGAAGGCAGCACTGCTCAGTGTTACAAAGCCTTGGAGGACCAACTACCATATTTTTTGGAGTATAAGACGCACCTTAGTTTTTGGGGAGGAAAATAGGGGGAAAAATCTACCTACCAGGTATTCATCTGGCTAGCGTCCTTAGTCTGGTCAGCTTCAGCACTTTATTTTATCCCCTGGTTAGGACTGAAAAAAATCTTCTTCGGAGGGAGTAGCAATGAAAACAAGCCTGCAAAGACTTTGGGCTGCAAAAAAAACTTCTTTGGAGGGAGTAGGAATGAAAAAATCCTGCAAGCCGGGAAGATCATTAGCACCTCGTTAGGGCTGAAAAAACCTTTTTTGGAGGGAGTAGCAATGAAAACAAGCCTGCAAGCTGGGTAGAGCCAGGAAGATCATTAGCACCTCGTTAGGGCTGAAAAAACCTTTTTCGGAGGGAGTAGCAATGAAAACAAGCCTGCAAGCTGGGTAGAGCCAGGAAGATCATTAGCACCTCGTTAGGGCTGGGGGGAAAAGCTTCGAAAAAGCTACATTCGGAGTATAAGACGCACCCAAATTTTCAGCCTCTTTTTGGGGGGGGAAAGGTGTGTCTTATACTCCAAAAAATATGGTATGTAGCCCCACCCCTAAGTCTCGCTCTTGTTGAAAGACTCACCAAGTTGGGCTGCTTCTCTCAATGAAATACTTCCCATGTTCTGCACAGGACTCTGTGTCCTAGTTCTTGCTGTGCAACACCCTAAGTCCCGATAAAATTTACTAGAAGCCATAGAAAGCATGGCACTAAGTTTGAGCCTGCTATTCTAGAGAAAGTCTGAAAAATCAGGTGTCCAGGAGAGGAAATGACAGACAGATCTAAATCACAGTAGCTAAACTCTACTTAAAGTATCAAGAGAAAGCACCTGCCCATAACCACACTTTCGAGGGGATGACTTTTTGCTTTTAATAAAAATAACAAAGAAAATCTTCTCGCGACTTTAAATTTTGACTTTTCTGTATCACATTCTAGAATCAGAAAGGACTATTCCAAACCTAATTAAAATGGAATGTGCTATTTTCAGAACGTTGAATCATTAGATTTGATGCGTCCTAGGTGGTCTCTGCATAAACCTTATAATTACATTGTTTTAGATTAACTATATTTTCAGTAGTGAGTTAAAGACTTTATTATATAATGGGTATAATGGATGATGGATACATGGAGCAAATATGCATTATACTTTGAGAGAGCTGCTGTTCTTAACAGAGTTCAGTGAAATTTGCTTAATATAACTTGCCATAACATGAAGTTGGGCTGCATCTGATTTGTCATAGTTGAACTCATCATTAAGTCCCCCACCTGGCCCCTGGATATGTATAGTTTGAATGCACAAGTAAAACTGCCTTCTTTAGTCAGATTCAAGATATTCCTTATTCCAAGCATGTGTTTTACCATTCAGCTATGGCTCTTTCCTAAAGGCTTATACAAAGGGAATTAAAATGAGCAACACATACATTAAGTTGAATGATGACAGAGTATTCTGATTATGTACATATAGGATTGTGAAACAATTTGGATTTTTTTTTAATGAATAGCTAGTAGAAGGCTAAGGTTTTTAACAATTTAAGTTAATGAAATACCTGTTGAATATTGGCCAGGTGACAATTGTGAAGACAATGAATGTCTTCTAATTTCTTAGTAAAGCTTTCTGTGCTTTTGATGTCTACATTTACTACAAAAAAACACATTGAAATACTTCTTAAGTGTGATTAAAAATATAATGTAGTTCCAATATATAAGTAAAGTATCTATACCTGTAAAGCTTTTCCATGAATGTGAGAATGAATTTCCATTGTACCATCAAACTAGGCAAAAGGGGATATGGAATTAGATACCATTCATATTATTATGTACACACCAATGTGAAATCACAGCTTCCAGTTCTTTACCTGGTATTGGTATTCACATCCAGTTCTTTCCAAGAACTTAGGGTGTTGTAATGGATTGACTATTGGGCACAAGCAGCCAGATCCACATGTGAAAAAAAGCTGGCTTTCTTATTGTGGAAATGTTCCCAGACTTCTTGCCTTCCCTTGGGAACAGACAGATAAGGTTCCATGGGACTTAGGTGGGGTCAGTTTACCTTGCCACTGCACAAGGATTCTAACCCTAACCCTAACCCTCCTCACTGCCTGGCTTTCTGCCACCATTCTGTCCATGTCTTTAATACATTATTCTGGTATTTTGTTTCCTGTGCATTCCAATTTTTAACTTGCAACAATACTTGTTCTTTGATGTCTCTTACATAATGAAGAATTGGTGGATGCTTTATTTGCAGGGAAAGATCATGTTATCAGTGGTCCTTTTCCTAATGGGCCAACTGCCTTATCTTTGCTGGTGGTATCAGTCAACAGATTCCTGAATCTCATATTAAACTAATCTCTATGCACTAAGATTGGTTATGTTATGTTATATCTATGGCCTTCCTAGAGCTTGCTGAAGTGAATTATAAGACTCCTTCAGGTTGGATGTCATACAGTAAGAACTAAGGAATTCATATTGTTTTAGAAAGTTAGCATTTTTTTATGGAATGTGAATGCGACTGTTCCAATTTGAAATTTACTTGGAATTCTCCTTCCAGTGTTTGAAGATCCGGAGTACATAGGAAACCGTTACAACTGGATGGCAGAGAATGTGAACAGAGGCAGTTGGGATGAAAATTTGTAGGTATCTGATGAAAAATCACATGTGTACAGCTATAGTAGGGAAGATGTTTTATGAGTATTTTAACCATTTTAAGTTCTTGATATTTAGTTATAGATTTGTTTTCAAAGTGAAAAATCATCAGTAAAAAAATCTAAATGTATGCCTTTAAACATTAGTCATGCAATGTCATATTCTGCTGATTCTCAAACTACTGCATAACGGTGTTGTTTGTTTGTTTGTTTATTTGTTTGTTTGTTTGTTTGTTTGTTTGTTTGTTTGTTTGTTTGTTTTTATTTATTTATTTATTTATTTATTTATTTATTTATTTATTTATTTATTTATTTATTGTCAAATGGCTGGTTTGATTGCTTGTTGTTGCCAGGCGGGTGAGGGTTATTATTATTTTTTATATTGGGTTTTTAATTTTTTGTATGCTGCCCAGAGTCACTGAGAGTGAATGGGCAGTAATATAAAACCCCCAAATAAATAAATAAATAACAGTATTAAGTAAAAGGTATGCAGATTCAAATTATTATTCTTTCACAGAACCTGCCTTTTTTGTAAAATTTATGATTTTATAGTTACTCTAAGCAGAAGCATATACTGGAATTACATATAGAAACTCCAGAAAATAATATTAAGAAATAAGGATAATTTTATTCAGAACATCAATTCGTGAAACATAAAATGTTCAGGTGTATTATGAACCTGAATATAAGAGCCAATCCAGGCTCCTAATTAGGATTCAGAAATGGGGATTGAACTTTGATATTAACATCTTAAAGTGAGATTGGAAATCACTGCAGATCTTTTAAAACAGGCATGAACAATCCCTGCACCCTACACCTATTACCAACCTAGGTGGACCTTTTCAAGGGTGAGGGTACATACTCTGTGTTGCAACTTTCTTCCCCTTCCTAAAGCTTACTCTTTACATACTTACATACTCAATGTTCCTACACTGGGGATTTGTGTATATTTATGAGGAGAAGGTGTTCTCAGTGTCCCCCAGAAAACAAATGTAATGTGGTCCCTGGGATTGGGGAAGATGGGATGAGGCCTAGGACCCATAGTTCGAGAAGGAGACAGTAAGAAGCAGGCATAGCAGACATCACATTTTCTGTGTGCCTAGAATCATTGCATTACTGATCACTGAAGCTGAATAATTATACTACGGTAAATTATCCCTACAATATAGCCAATTTATTTTAGAGTATACTAAAAAGTTTGCAACCAGTTATTTCATACACATGTGGCTATTTCACCCAAGTTGCCACAAACTGGCAGACACCTAAGAAAATCTAATTTGGGCTTTCAATCAAATAAAAACAAATGGGCAAAATTGGTTCATTTTTCTCTTGAACAGACTCTCTTATTCGAAAGGGTTAATTTTCCTTGGATACAACTTCCTCATTTTATTTCTCTCAACAGAAGTTCTTTGTTTCATGTATTTGATAATTGCTTCATTATGTCATGCCACACAATATATGTGTGCCAAGAAAGCATTTCAAAAATTAGCAGGCTCTTTTCTGAAGTTTTTCCCCCCCATTTTTAATTAAAAAAAAATTAGCAAAGGACAAGAATAGATTAGATATGTTTGAGAAAGCTGCCTTTTCTTTGAAATAATGCAACTTTTGGTACTAATTGCATTGAAGCTTGAGAAAAAATGGCTATGGATTTTTTTGACAGAGTTAAAGGCCCACCTTTTACTGCCATCCTGTGGTTGAAAACAGACTTTTGTAAAATTTCCTCCTTCAAGTAACAAGATTCCCCAATGATTGCTCAGGACATACCTACAACTAAACAGATTGTAGTTTCACATGCATGGACCCATCACACAGCAAAAGCAAATATTTGTCTAAGTTAAGGCACTGTACACTTCCAAGAGCAGTGCTTCTCTGAACCTTTATAATAAAAAGCTGTAATTAAGCCAAAGTTTGTAAAGCTTATGCAATGTACATTCATCATTTCTACTGCAACTATACTGAATGGAAGTTAAGATCCCTAAATAAAGAAAACACATGCATAATCCTATAAAATTTAATAACTTGTTTATAATCATTCCCAGTTAGTCATTGACAGTAATTTAGTACTCTTCTAAAAATACTTAAATATCTTGAAAATAATAAAGTAGCATCAAAACCCTATATCAGCTGCCCGGAACCTTTCCAGCTCAGCGGACTGGCGCAGGCGGTGGGGGGGGGGAGAGAGGGGATGGTTTCATGAGTGCTGCTTCCACAAATGCAGTTTTGTCTGTGCACCTGCGCTTATCTACCACTTCCACAACACAGTTCCGAACGGGCTGTGGCCCAGTACTGGGCCGTGGACTGGAGGTTGGGGACTCTTGTCCTATATCAGCGGTGGCGAACCTTTTTCTCTTGGCGTGCCAAAAATAGGCGCGCGCACATCCACCAGTGCTCCCGCGTGCCACTACCCAAAATGCAATGCGCACCCCCCCTGCGCATGCGCACCCACACCTACATGCACGCGCCTGCACCATGCACGCGCCCGCACAGCCCATGCGCACATCTACTGCGCACGCGTAACCGCCCCCTCCTCCTCCTGCTCCAAGCCTGGCACTCCGGGCACCAGCCGGAACGTGAGGCTGGAAGCAGAAGGAGGAGGGGGCGGTTACGCGAGCCGCCCAGCCTGCGCAACCGCCCCCTCCTCCTGCTCCAAGCCTGGCACTCCAGGCACCAGCCGGAATGTGAGGCTGGAAGCAGAAGGAGGAGGGGGCGGTTACGCGAGCCGCCCAGCCTGCGCAAACGCCCCCTCCTCCTGCTCCAAGCCTGGCACTCCGGGCACCAGCCGGAACGTGAGGCTGGAAGCAGAAGGAGGAGGGGGCGGTTACGCGAGCCGCCCAGCCTGCGCAACCGCCCCCCCTCCTCCTGTTGCCAGCCTCGCACTCCGGGCAGGATTGCGAGGCTGGCAGCAGCAGGAGGAGGGGGCGGTTCTGCAGCAGGCTCTCTCCTTCCCCACCACCCCAGAAGAGCGGCAGCAGCGGCAGCTGAAGGGAGAAGGGAAAGATTCGCTTGAGGTTTGCAAGCAGCCGAAGTTCGGTTTCGGGTTTCGGGTAGCTCTGCGCATGCGCGCCAGAAACCCGGAAGTAGAGTGACGGACCCGTGGCATGCCAGGCGAAATGGCTCCGCGTGCCACCTGTGGCACGTGTGCCATAGGTTCGCCACCACGGTCCTATATCATAGAAAGTAGCTATAGAATGAATTTAGTTACAAGTCTATGTAGATTTGGGATTTTGAGAGTGTTATATGCACTTTGATTGTAGAATTTATTAAGATATTGATGGCTGCAAGCACAAATTTGGTCCAACATTGGAAAAGGGACACTTATCAACACTATCAGATTAGGGAACCAAACTTGGAGAATATGTAGTAATAGCAATAGCAATAACACTTAGACTTATATACCGCTTCATAGTGCTTTACAGCCCTCTCTAAGCGGTTTACAGAGTTCAGCATATTGCCCCCAACAATCTGGGTCCTCATTTTACCCACCTCAGAAGGATGGAAGGCTGAGTCAACCTTGAGCCGGTGAGATTTGAACAGCTGAACTGCTGAACTGCAGTGCTGCATTTTAACCACTGCGGCACCTCGGCTCTAATGGCAAAATTAACAGTAAATATCCTGAATAGAAGATTGATTAAATTTTAAAAACACTCGTTTCTCTATATACTGTATCATGTCACCCAATAAGGCAAACTCAGACACTGACTTTCTGTTACACTGGTATTACACTTCTTGCAGAGAATCTCTCAAGTTACTCTATCTTAGTTACATGCTTCATAACTGGATGCTTCATCAACTTTAAACACTTGAACTGTTTTGTGAAGCCATCTTTTTGTTTAATTGTGAGAAAATCCTAAAATAATGAGCAGCTAACAATTAATAGCATGAGTACGAAACCAGATGGTTTCTAACAGCTACGGTTGTTGTTAAGAATTTTGCAATCTTCTTAGAAGTTTATGAAAGGTGGTTACCCAGGAAAACAACAATAGCTTCCTGGTCATGATGGCATTTAGAGTTATTAACTTTTGGAAATATTAAACTTGATTACTATTGTGTGTAGCATGGACATTTTAATAATGAAATAGATTCTACTTTTGAGTCTGAACAGAAACAAATTTAACTTTCATGTGGGAAGCTTATGTATCTGTAAGTTATTGTGCTAATAAGTAGCACCCCCAAATGGATCCCAAGTAAATAGTATTATATGTGGAGCATATAAGATGTTAAACAAATATTTGGCGATAGTCCATGGAGGAGGAACAATTGTGATTTTAAAAAGGGAGGGGAAATCTGGAGTATGACATTTTGGATATCTATTCTACATCCTAAATCTTCTGCTTTAATTCAGCAGGGTTTTATCAAAGTCCCCAATGCAGGTAGTGCTGTGACAGAGTGAGACCACATTTTCCAAATCATTGTTAATTTGTCTTCTTAGATTGGAAGACAACCTATCCAGCAAGGTGAGATGATATTCCCCAATCTAAAACAACAAAGTGCTAATTCAGCTCCAAGGAAAATGCAGCTAAATTCTAGTCATATTAGAACAGGGGTAGGCAATTACGATAATTTTACAGCCATGGCTGGCTCAGGAATTCTACGAGTTGAAGTCCACAGGTTGTAAAGTTGCCATGTTTGTTCACCCTTGTGTTAGAACATTGGAAACTGAATAAGGGACTTGCAACAAAAGTTTCAAGAATGTTGGTTGGAATGCTTCTAAATTAGGGGGCTTCTTATAAACATATAACATTATTGTGCTAGGAATTCTGCAATGGAATTTCTTTTAATCAACCTAGCATGCTTCTATGAGACAATTCCAGGAGCTTAGAGGAGAACAAAGCCGAAAAACAGTGATGTTTCTAAAATGATGTATCCTGCCTTTATATACTGTATTTTTCAGAGTATAAGATGCACCAAAGTATAAGACGCACCTTAGTTTGGGGGGAAGAAAACAAGGGGGGAAAATTCTGCCTCTGCCTCCCAGCAATTTGCCTCCCAGCAAACAGCAAACAGTACAGATGATACACTGTTTGCTGTGTATTTCTGTGCATGTGTGCCTGACCCATAAAAATAGCAAAGAATTGGAGAAATGTACATTATGGCAGTATATTAATGCCAGAAAGTTTTCTTAAATGTAGTCACACTAACTCCTCCCAATTATTTAAATAGATCTACGCCAAACATGACTAAATCAGGATTTAACTCAGCTGCCTTATCTTAATACTAAAACAGGACACTGTTACATTTCAGACTATGCTAGTACAGATGCTGTTAAAATGGATGTGGCTTTCTGGAAGTATACATTATTCTCTGCTATTTCAAAGAAGATACAAAAGCACTGGGCCTCTTCAGAGCAAGCATTTATTTTAAAAAGCTTCTTCATTTTGTTAAGTTGTCTAGAACAATAATAAAGCAGTCTTTAAAAAATAAGTCTAATAATTTGAACATTCTACAGACATTTATAGTTATTGACTTACCTCCTTGCATCCAGTTTCAGCAGTCTGATTAGCACAAGAAAATAAAATTCTGCCTCTGCCTCTACTTCCAAGCAATTTGCCTCCTTGCAGCTTTAGTTTCACTTTCAGTTTCAGCATGTGGCCTTCCTGCAGCCTCATTCAGCTGAGGGTCGGGAAGCTGATAATTAGTTGCTTGGCTTAACAGGCTCTGTTCTGTTTGCTGCAAGGAGGTAAATTGCTGGGAGGCAGAGGCCAAAGGGTGGGGGTGGCTGGGTGGGGCTACATTCGGTGTATAAGACGCACCCAAGTTTTCACCCTCTTTTGGGGGGTAAAAGGGTGCGTCTTATACTCCGAAAAATACAGGTAACCTTTTTTTATTTCCTGTGATTTGTTAGATTTATATCTCACTCTTTGTTCGAGACCAGTCTCCTGTTTAACTCACATAACAACTCTGGCCCAAAGTTAATCAAAGAGCTTTGGTGGTTAGGATAGATTTGAACCTGGGTCGTTCCCTTCCTCAGCCAATACTTTAACCACTACCCCACACTATCTGTCTTTTGTCTTTATCTCCATCAGTAAAGGCAGGGATGTGTCAAGATTGCTTGCAATAACAATTAACATCAAGTTCATCTCACACCACTATGGAGACAACACCTTCTGATTTTTACACTACTTTTTGGAACTGTCTGAAAAGCTTCAAAAATCTTTCAAGCAATCACCAGCTATTAGTGTTCTCATAAAATCTGTGGTTTGTTGGCACTCTATATGTCTTTTCCTGGACTCAGTAAACTTAATTAGGCACCAAAATACTACACAATGATTTTTTTTCAGAGCCAGTTACCAACCAATCCGTAACATTTGTTCTTCTGCTGTCCCTCCTATGACATCTGGGTAATATCATTTGAATTTATTTGACATTTTGCATCAATGCTTTTGGCAGGTTTAACTGATCCAATGTGCCTAATTTCAAATGGTTGCTGAACAAGGTCATTAAACAAGGACTATCTATATACTGAAATTTTTAAGAAAAGCTATTTAACTCACTTCATTTCTTTTTCCCAATTTCTTAACAAATAGGACTCTATTGTTTTGGTTATAAAGAAGTGGATCTTTACTTCCATAAAGTTAATTTATCCATTTCTACCAGATAAAGTATTCTTAAGACTATAGTGGCTTTAAGCTATCAGATTTTCAATTCTGTAATTGGCTTTTTTATTTTAACATCTATATTCTTTTGGAATGAGAATATTTTCCTTTTTGGGCCTACTTGCTGCTGCTACTACTACTATTACTACTACTACTACTGTTATTGTTATTGTTGTTATTGTTATTATTGTTATTATACTTTTATTCATTAAACATGAAACTCAGTCAACTGAACATTTAGAGATGTATCACAAATATTATTGATTGGCACTGATGGTTGATACGGGTTGCTGCCAGCATCCTAGGTATCGACCAAGTATCTTTTTAAAATGTATGATGTTCCAAGTAGTGCAGTATTTTGCAGTTTCGCTGGTGTTATTGCAGGAAGCTGTAATTTCTTGATGTATTTTGTAAAATTCTTGGACATGCTGCCAAGTGCCCCGATGACAATGGGTATCACTGTCACATGTTTCATCCATAATTGCATAGTTTCAATGGCCAGGTTGCGGTATTTTGTTATTTTTTCTAGTTCTTTTTCTTCGACTGTGGCGTTTCCTGGTACAGTGATATCAATAAATTGTACCCTTCAGTTTTCAACAACTGTGATATCTGGCCTGTTATGTTCCAAATTATTATTATTATGATTATTACTATTTTTATTTTATTTTTTATTTTATGATTGTGATTGTGATTATTATTGTTGTTGTTTTTATTATTATTATTATTATTATTGTTATTGTTATTGTTATTGTTATTGTTATTGTTATTGTTATTGTTATTGTTATTATTATTATTATTATTATTATTATTATTATTATTATTATTATTATTATTATTATTATTATTATTATTATTATTATTATTATCTTTTATTCATTAAACATGAAACTCAGTCAACTGAACATTCAAAAATGTATCACAAATATCATTGACTAGTGCTGATGGTTGATACAAGTTGCTTCCAGCATCCTAGGTATCTGGCATATTATTATTATTATTATTATTATTATTATTATTATTATTATTATTATTATTATTATTATTATTATTATTATTATTATTATTATTATTATTATTATTATTATTGATTTAATCTTAAATTTGATTCACAGTCTGGGACTGGTAAAAACTTAACAGTTCAAGTTCTAATCAAGGACATAAGAGCTGTTAAGGTAACGTCTGAATATATAGGCAGTTCTGAGTAAGGTGGTTTTTTTTGCAAAGTCAGAATATTCAGGTCTGATAAGTTCAAAATGTCCATGTATCTAGACAACCCTTTGGGTATTGCTCCAAGGGTGCCTATTATTATTGGTATAACCATTGATTTCTTCCTCCACAATCGCTCAACTTCAATTTGCAGATTGCGGTATTTCATTATTTTTTTCTAGTTGTTTCTCTTCAATTCGTGCATCACCTGGTATTGCAATATCAATGAACCAGACCTTTTTCTTTTCCACAATAGTACTGTTAGGTGTGTTGTGGGCCAGATGTCTGTCTGTTTGGATTCAAAAGTCCCACAGAATCTTGACCTGGTCATTTTCAAGAACTTTGTCAATTTGGTGTTCCCAGTAATTTTTGCTGCATTCAAACCCAAACTTATGGCAAAGCTTCCGATGTATGATTTCGGCAACTTATTATTGATAATTGCACAGTCAGACAGATGTTCAGACTGGGTTTGGCATTCTGTCTACCTATTGAGTCCTTACCAAGAACCTGGGATAGGCAGATGTGGATGTGTGATTGTGTTACAGATATCATCACAGGATGGAAGCTGTTCCCAGTAAAGCCGCCTTTTGCAATTGTCTGATGGCAAATTTGTCAATTTGGCTTGTTGTTGTTGATCATTGCACAGTCAGCCAGATGTTCAGACTGGGTTTGGCATTTTTGTCTCCCTATCAAGTCCTTACCAAGGACCTGGGATAGGAAAATCTGGATATTTGACAGTGTTACAGATATCATTGGAGGATGGAAGCGATTCCCACAAAACCATCACCTCTCCCCATTCACCTCCCCAGTCTGCAAAGCCAGAAAGGTTTGGGAACTCTGGTTTAAGTGCTATTGCTGTTAAATGTTATATTGCTGTCTGTAATTACAATATGGTTTTTTGTCTCTTTTTTGTATGAATTCCTTTTCTATGAGGTTTTTGTCATATTTATTTTAATCGCTATAATATGTCTAGGTTTTTCTTTCTTCATTATATCCTTTTTTTCTGTTGATGTTGTCATTATTTAGATTTTGCCATTAGGAAATAAAATTAAGGTGTTTTGAAATTATCTACATAGTTTGACACTAGCAAATTACATTGAGGAAGGTACCTCTGAAGAAAGATAACTGAACTGACAGTTTCTGTTTGTGTGAAAAGTAAGACAGAACAGGCAAGGATGTGTTATTAATGGAGTGCTCAGCAAAGATATGATGCAATCTTTAGCAAACCTTTTTCTTCCCATCCCCATAATTCAGTGGTGGGCAGCTAGGGCAACTTTACAATCTGCGGACTTCAACTCCCAGAATTCCATGCTGGCTCAGGAATTCTGGGAGTTGAAGTCCACAGGTCATAAAATTGCCATAGTTGCCCACCCCGGCCATAATCACTTGTACCCTACTCAAATTGTGATTATTCCTATGGGAACTGTTTCTTTGCTGAAAGCAATATATGTAGTGTTTCCTGTCCAATTTGATTCCTTCAACACAACAGCATGATGATAGCAATTGGCCCAAAGTATGCTGCATCTTGAGGGTAGTTTTGAACCAGGTCTCCTAATTCTAATCCAGCACCTTAACTATTAAACTACTCAAGGAATGTGTAAAATAGCTGGATTCCTTCCTAGGGCTTCTTCCTGTTTTTTGTCAGAAGTAAATGCTGGCAACAAATGGGGGAATTATAATAACCCCAATCAATTTTGCTTTCTATAAACTGTGTCTCAAATTATAAAAATGTCATCGCCTGTTTTATAATTTCAATAAAATTGTTAGAGACACATGATTATTTTAGCATGATTTCATATAAAAGCATTTTAAAGGTTTTAATGTGTTATTGAGAATTTATAAAGATTAACATTAGGCATAGAATCATAAACTGTGACTGTATTAAAATAGAATACAATTATTCTCACAGTCCTTTCCTACCACTGTATGGCTCCAAGGTGCTAAGGCACTCTCATGTATTGTAGATCCACAATAAAAGTCTCTAAGAACACGGGTTATTGTGAGGAGTATTTTTTTCTCTTAAGCTTTTTTAAATTAAATGTTTCTGACTGGTGCTTAAAATATGTTGCAAAATATGTCTCCAGCTTCTTCATGTCTGCATTCTGAAATATTTTTTTCCTGTATGAAAGCTATTCATAACGTTGGTTTCTTTTGTTCCTGAATATCTAGTAAATAAGCTTATATTTCTGCTATATTCTGAAGTTTTACCAATCTTCTTGTGTTTTAATTTCAGACATAACATTTTTGTTTCTGATTGCATTGAAAAACAGAAGAAACAGATAATGTTAGAAAACTGGGCAGGCAAGTGCGTTATCTCAAGCCCACCTTCAGGTAAGACAGGAGAACTGATTTTGTGACAAGCTTGCAGTTTTTCTGTACACACCAACAATAGTATATATTATAACTGAAAATATACCTACAGTATTTACTCTGTTAAACAAGTAAGTACATTTGAATTTATGGAACTCTTGGAAAAACCTCATCTTCTCATGTTCTATTTTTGGGGGAGGAGCAAGAAGCCCACCCACCATCCTACCATTTTGTGTATCATATTTTTTGTATGCTTGTGTGTCTCCATGTATTGAAAAATAGTTTGTGATTGTAAAAATGAAAAGAGATAAAAATACAGTTTGAATTATATCTTCTATCGATAATTCATTTCAACCAACTACCAAGTTATAATTTTTATTTATTCAAACAATATATTATTACACTGTTCCCTTCGGGAATAAGCAACTTTTAGAAGCAGGGTGGGGAAATACATATTTATTTTTCTAATAATTAGCTATATCACTTGGCTATAAATGCTATCATACAAACTTACTTCTCTATAGGATAAATCCTGCACATGCTACAAAAAGGCCTCTCTCACACCCACATCCACATTCACGGATACACAATTGAATGTGTTGTGTATCTGTATGATTGTACAGTAACTATAATTCATGTATTCATGTTTTTCATTTTGTATTACTTTTACTATCTAAAAGGATCTTCAAAAACATCTTCCGTGGGATCTAAGAAGTTGGAAAAAAGCAAAAATGAAGAACAATGGGAAGACGAAGTCGAAGGTCTTGTTATGTGGTCTACAAAACTTGACCAAGAAAAATTAGATTAAACAATAGTCTTCACTTCTGTTAATCTTTTAAAAAGTATTTATTTGTTGATATTCAAACATTGTCTGGGAAAAATCCCATGCAGTTCAGTTGGAATATGATTATTACCATGTTTGTATTACAAAATGCTTTTGACAGCCTGAATTACAGCTACCAGAATACCCTGTTTATAAAAGAGTCCAAATGCAAGCATGTCTTTGGACATTTATTCTAGCATTAAACCTAAGATCATTTTATCAAATAGACAGAAATTCATTTAAGTTTTGCACAAGCTGAATGTTATTCATGGTAGGCTAGATAGTGTAAACTGCTTTCCAATGTATGAAGTAACTGTAGAGTTACATCATCTACTGACAAAACAATTCTGACAATATAGCAGAGAAGCATATAGCAAATAAAGCAGAAGGGTTTTTTTTAAAAGTCACAAAAGCTTCAAAAGAAACATTCTCAACAGGTTTTCCAGGAGCACAAGTCTGACATCATTGTTCTGGGAGGGAAGTCCCGAAATGCAAGGTACAAAAGAATGAGTAATTGAGAAAACAAGATACCGTATTTTTCAGAGTATAAGACGCACCTTAGTTTTTGGGGAGGAAAATAGGGGAAAACAATATGCCTACCTGGTATTCATCTGGCTAGCATCCTTAGTCTGGTCAGCTTCAGCACATTATTTTATCCCCTGGTTAGGACTTAAAAAAACCTTCTTCTGAGAGAATAACAATGAAAGAGCCTGCAAGCCGGTAAGAGCTGCGAAGATAGTTAGCACCTGGTTAGGGCTAGAAAAAAACTTATTCGGAGCAAGTAGAGCAATGAAAAAAAATTCTGCAAAGACTTAGGGCTGGAAAAACATTCTTTGGAGAGAGTAACAATGAAAAAGCCTGCAAGATAAGAGCTGGCAAGATCTGTTAGCACCTAGTTAGGGCTGGAAAAAAAAAAGCTACATTCGAAGTATAAGACGCACCCAAATTTTCAGCCACTTTTAGGGAGGAAAAAGGTGGGTCTTATACTCCGAAAAATATGGTATGTTGGCTTCACGTGCAAAAAGTCACATCACATCACAACTTTTCCTTTTTAGTTAATAAGATGCATTATATCACTGATGCAAATTGGCAAGAATGTCATTTCTGCACCAATATTCCAGGGAAACTGGCTATTCCATGTCCTGTAATCAGCGTCCAGCTCTATGGGCAGTAACGTTTTTGAGTTCTTTTTCAATTCTTATCTCCTTTTCTCTGCCTTCTGTGGGAAGCTTCTTTTGGCAACATTTCTTCCAACCTATTTTGTGCAAAACCGAATATGAATGGGCTGTGATCTAAGCCAGATTGCTGGCAACAACGGCACCATAAATATAGAATTTTCAAAGTGACTGTGTATATCTTGCTGCTCATTCCACTACTTGGACAGTGCCCTTGAGTGCGGCAATCCAATAGTTAAATGTTTTGAAGGAGATGATTATCAGAGTTCTGTCAATTCCAAGTAAAAAAAAAAAAGACCCCAAGAGCTGTTAATCATAAATTGGTTTTACACACAAAGAGGCCTATGAGCAGAAACAGGCTTTTCCATTTTGAACGAACATTTTTATAGGCACTATTTTATTGCGGCCTCTTTTTATGAGTCCTAGGATCATGAGGCTTAAAAAGGGTCCACAGACAGTATTGGATGTGGGAGGAACAAAGTGCCAAGCTGAGCAGAGCTCCATATGCACATATGGGATCACTCAGAAAACATATTCTTTGTTTTAAAAGTACTTCATCTGAACACTGTACAGGCAAGTAGAAACTTTGTTAAATGAAACTAACAACACAATCTATTGGGGACGCTAATACAGGAGAAAAATTGGGCAAAGGCTATGGACTAATTTAGGCTTTCATTGATTTCAAAACTTGTTGCCTCTCTAATTGGCGAAGCTTCACGCTAAAACTGACAAACTAATCTTGGACAGAATTAGCTGAGATGCAGGCTTAAACCAGCCAATGCTAGCGTTGCAAAGATGTTTAATTGCACTTTTTTCCCCCTAAGGAAGAATTTGGTATTGCTAACCTTTTTTAATATGAGAAAATGTTTCTTAATTCACAGCTGCTGCTATGGTAATAGAGCAGTGGCGTTAGTGCTGTTTGAAAACAAGAAGAGGAGAATGAGTTATATCCAACCTTATGATAATGGACATCTGGAGTCCTTAGTGCTCTCTGAGCTTCCTTGTCTGTAGACATTTCATTGCCCGACTAGGTAACATTATGACATTTCAACAGTGCAACCCAGAACTTCCTATGCTCTCTTTTAATAGACATCTGCTACTCCTCCCTGCATGAGGCGACTTTCTGAAGCCAGTTGGGATAAGTTTGTGGGTATGATGCAGGATAAAACATAATCATCATCATCATCACAGCCACCATTATCTGTTCCCATGACAAATGCTAATCCAGCAGCAGATGGACACCAGTGACTCATAGTCTGGAACCCCTTATTTTTCTGATCCATATGAAAAACTCCTGACTGTATTCACTCCACTTCAGGCGTAATTAACCTGTCTTCCCAACCTCAAGTTCTGTTAAAGCATACATAGTTGTGTTCCTTATATTTTGTAGGAATTAACTTTTCTCTTGCATCTAACCAAAATGGCTGCTGTACTCCCTATATTAAAGTAGCAGAAGAGACGTGTATGCATACAAATGCAAAGCTGGATATTTTTATGGCTAAATAATACCCAGAAACAATTCCCTATGTAAATTGGTGAAATCTACTCATAATATCTACTTCCAGGATTTTGTAGCTTTATTTTAGTGTAACTCTGATTTCAGCAAGTACTCTTAAGCTCTGTGTCCTCTAGAAGGCGCTATTTCACAGCTATTCACAATTTTAACTCTTGAAAAGCTCTTCCTGCACTGTTCTAATGAATAAATTTAAAGTAGCTGATGTGAGCACTTTCCAGCTGTTAGTTATCAATGCAGATTAAAACAAAAACCCAATCATTATTGATGCAACAGACTACATCTCTGGGTATGAGAATGTGTTGCTGAGCATGAAGGTATGAGAAACAGCCTATTCATTTTTTAATGAAAATATCCTAACAACCGTTTGTTAAGTGTTGTATCTAAAATTCCTGGGAACAATATAATAAATGTTTATACATACACACAGTACACATATAACCACTGTTGTTATACAAAACCACTTTTAATAAAATTTTAAGAACATTAAATGAAATACACCAGTATAGTTTAGAAGTGTTCACAGAGGAAGTACTTGGTATTAAAAACATAATGGCATTGTTTTCCACTAAAGATGATCCTTCCTCCATTGAAGTCAAATATAAAACTTTCATCAGTTCCAGCAGTTGCTTGTATCTTGTGAAAGTTAGCCAGTTTGCAGAAGACAATGAAAATAAAGTATCTCAATGCTAATGCTACTGTATTTGATGAGGATGGTTGTTTCCTGGTCATCCAGCTAGATTTGATGCCCAGTAAGAAAAAGGTAGACTAGAAAGGCAAAAATAAAAGCAGTTTACAAGGAAAGGAATTAACTTAAAAGTGCAGATGAAAGTGTAAGAATGAGCCATAGGACTTCAACCCTTTGAATGTAATGGATCAGAGGCATTTAAAAAAAATTAAATTCATAAGAAATTCAATAGGATTAGAAAAAACTATTGTTCCTCTATACTGGCAAGACTTCATTCCTCTGGTACAGTTTATTCCTCACTGCGTGAAGTCAGACTGAGCTGCATTTTTGCCCTCTGTAATATCTTTCACAGTTTGTAAGTTGGGGAATAAAATTATAAAATGCTTTGCTATCTCTCTTCTTTCTTTCTACATGAGGTATTTGTTCATAAGGCTGTATGGCAGAAATTGATGGCAGAACATAGTTAAGTGTTTACAGTTATCTCTGCCTTATCTTAGAATTTTTCAGCTACTGATTTTTTTAAAAAAATTAAAAAATTGAATTGTTTGAAAATGTGTGCATTTAAAGAAGAGAAACAACACTGATATTTTTCACATGTCTAATTTAACGCCTACAACTGTTTTACTTTACTTGGTACTTTGTTACCGAGATCTGCAAGAGCCATTCAGTCTGAGATTCTCTTCAATAAATGTTAAGAGAACAACAGCTATAAATTTGATCTCTTAAACCTTAGAAGCTTTTGTATATTCTTAGAACAAACTAGTTCAAATTTCATCAACTGAGTTAGTGGATAATCTCTCTAACAATTACAAGTACTGTGAACATTTGTGAGACTGCCCTATAGTTATTTAACTTCTTTTTGGTTAATTTAAAATTGATCGTAATCAAATCCAGTGCCAGTATTGTTCCATTAACATTCCTGAAATAGCTGTGTATTTATCATTCTCATACTAAAATAAAATATTAATTAAAATGTGTAGGAAATTCCCAGTGATTGTTCTTTTTTGCTTTTATTATTTCTACTTGGAATATACTTATAATGGAATAGTTCAGTGCATCCCAATATATAGTCCACTAAAAAACAGCTGTATATTTTCTCATTCATATGATTGTTGTGGTATTTGTAAGATTTTTTTTAAAGATCTAGCAATATTTCTGAGAAATACTTCAAGATTAACAAAAAAAGTTACATTTTAAACTTCTTATAGGCCTTTTCAATCTGCTTGTTTATTTTTTCCTCACTTTATTTTGTAAAAAAAAACCGAATCAGTTTCAAATGAACATTCAGAGATATATCGTGCAAATTCCAAAATGCACATATTTACATGTTAATGTAATAAAAATCACATCTATATCAGTTATCAGTGAACAGAATACTATTTATCTGTGATGCACTTTTCATCAAAAAGCTCAATTAATTCCTTTACAAAGGCCACTTAGATTATTCTATCCTGATTGTAGAACTGGATTGTTTCCCTTTTGGATCAGTTGTATATACATTTAAACAAATTTCTGCCAGATTATGATTTTAACCTTGGCTACCATCTGAGACCATCTGTCCTGTTTGACTTTTTATTGGAGGCTTTATATGTGTTGTTGTTCTCTCCACATCCCAAAAACCAATATTAAATCCAATTATATATAAACAATATGAAGAGCAAACTAGATAGAGATATGGTGTCTATTCCCAAGTTACTCATTTTCCCAAGAACCAGGCCTTTTACAGGTAGTCTTCGATGTCCGACCACCATTGAGCCCAACATTTCTGTTGTTAAGCAAGACAGTTGTTGACTTTTGCCCCATTTTATGACCTTGCTATAGTTGTTAAGTGAATCACTGCAGTTAAGGTAGTAATACCGTTGTTAAGTGAACCAGGCTTCCCCTTGACTTTGCTTTTCAGAAAGTTGCAAAAGGTGATCACATGATCCCGGGACATTGCAACCGTCATAAATACATCCCAGTTGCCAAGTGCCCAAATTTTGATCATGTCATCATGGGGATGTTGCAACGGTCATAAGTGTGAAATGAAGTCACAAGTCACTTTTTTCAGTGTTGTTGTAAGTTCAAACAGTCACTAAATGAATGGTTGTACCTGTAGTTGGATTCTAAAGGCAATAAGGCACACAAAATTTCAAGCAACGTGGTTAATTCTTACGGCTTTCTCGATGGCTATTTAGTTTGTCATTATAGGATTCAGTGCTTAAGAAAGCAGGTTAATACAAAAAAGGCCAATCATCATCATCTAATCAAGATGAGCAACAAACATTAGTTTCAGTACGCATATAAATATGTAACATAAAATATTGAATGTTGTAAAGGTTTTATATACATAGAATGTTATAGGACTTGTTCCTGCCAGTCTGAAGCCAGTTTACATTTCTGATCCCTGTAAAGAGAACAGACTTAAAACAGCTGCTGTGGCCTAGAGGTAGAGCTCTTGCCTCACAATCAGGAGGTTGTGAGTTCGATCCTAGGTAGAGGGAGATGTAAGGGTCTCCTGCTTGGGCAGGGGGTTGGACTAGATGACCTGCAAGGTCCCTTCCAACTCTGTTAATCTGTTAACATGCTAATTACAGACAGACAGTCTCTGGCATCTTTCCTTCTGCTGTCTTGAGTAAGAGTCATTTTTTGTAAGTGCCATGTGGACTTTTCCTCAATTAAATGTGCATTTGTTCTCCACCCATTCGTCTGTTTAAAAAGTGGAATAAATGAAAACTGTTGAAAAACGTTCAGGAAAGAAGATGAGCTAAAGGCCTCATCCTTTAAAGACATCTAAGGAGACTCTCTCTCTCTCTCTCCTAAATGTCATCCAGGAAAGATGACATGTCTGTCTACACATTATTTTATAGCTATGATAAACGATGCAAACAGGAGCCTGCATGGCATGTTAAAATTAAGAATTGCTATTGAGTTAACCTATTCTCCTTTTGGGGAAAGCTTCAAGCAAGTTCAATGCTAAATATTTCTCTTTTTCTTATCTTGCACATTTCTTCCTTTCAAGATGATGAATTTTCCAGCTCCTAATTTCAGCTCAGCTTTGAAAAAAAAGGTCCTTCTTCTACCCATGTGTTCCTATCAAAAAAAAAAGGCAGCTGTGGAATAGGGAAAGGGAGAAAGAGTTGCATATTTTCCATTCAGATTTATTTTTTATTAAATAGCACCTTTTATTTTCTCGTGGGGAAATAAAACTGGCTTTAATAGAATGCCTATTAAAACAGAAAGACAAAAGTGAGAAAAGCAAAGATATATGAGTTGTCTGTGGAGATTCTCAATCATTCAGGTCATGGTTGTCCCCAAGCTGCTTTTTCCAAAAGGCAACAGGATTTTCTTGGGTTTTGATTTGAAAATGTTTCAAAGAAAAACCCAAGAAACTCCAGTTGCCTTTTGGAAAAAGCGCCTTTGGAAGGATGTGAAATGCTTTTGTGCCACTTCTTATAAACCTTTGATTCAACAAGTAATAAAGGCCAGTTAAGGCAAGGTGGAAAACTAGTGTTGAGGAGAACAGAGCCACTGGCAAAGGAAGGACTCTGCCAGGATTGCTATTAAATGATAAAGTTTGTCCACCAGGAAGAAAAAGATGCCTAGAGCAGCCCAAATGGCTGAAGGATAA
Source organism: Diadophis punctatus similis (assembly GCA_023053685.1). Classification (NCBI taxonomy): domain Eukaryota; kingdom Metazoa; phylum Chordata; class Lepidosauria; order Squamata; family Dipsadidae; genus Diadophis; species Diadophis punctatus. Next base: position 63,248,419 of record JALIGW010000003.1, read on the forward strand.
ACAAACTTCAACAACAGCCAATAGAGAAAGGGTGCTACCATTCATCTGAAGGAGGGGTGGGGGTGGGACTACATTACAATCATTTCAGACTGTCTCTCCCAAGTTCATGTCTCGGTTTGGGAAGTGCCACTTAGCACTGCATAGCAAGATACCGTATTTTTCAGAGTATAAAAGAGGCTGAAAATTTGGGTGCGTCTTATACTCCGAATGTAGCTTTTTTTTGAAGCTTTTTTTCCAGCCCTAACGAGGTGCTAATGATCTTCCAGGCTCTTCCCAGCTTGCAGGCTTGTTGTCATTGCTACTCCCTCTGAAAAAGTTTTTTTCAGCCCTAACGAGGTGCTAATGATCTTCCCGGCTTGCAGGATTTTTTCATTGCTACTCCCTCCGAAGAAGTTTTTTTCCAGCCCTAAGTCTTTGCAGGCTTGTTTTCATTGCTACTCCCTCAGAAGAAGATTTTTTTCAGCCCTAACCAGGGGATAAAATAATGTGCTGAAGCTGACCAGACTAAGGACGCTAGCCAGATGAATACCTGGTAGGTAGATTTTTCCCCTATTTTCCTCTCCCAAAACTAAGGTTTTAGTTTTATACTCCGGTGCGTCTTATACTCCGAAAAATACGGTAATTGCTATAAGAGCAGCATGTACATCATAACATGCTATGAACATTATGGCCACTGTGTCCAGATAGAGATATAGAGATCCAAATATCTGTAGTTATGGATTTCCTCATTTGCACTTTGCTGAATGAAATCAAATGAATGAAGGCAAATATTTATTTATTTATTTATTATTTATTTTGTTATTCTTATATGCCGCCCAACTCCCGAAGGACTCAGGGCGGCGTACAACAAAGAGAAATACAAGAATAAACAAAATTTCATAAAATTAAAAAACAATACAAAATTTAATAAACAGTATAAAAGCAACAACATCCATTCAGCAACATACATACTTGGGGGGTAAGCTCGAGTGGGTTAAGCTGTCCCCCCCACCTGCAGGAAGAGCCATGTCTTAACCGTCTTTCGGAAGGCCAGCAGAGTGGGGATAATTCGGGTCTCTGGGGGGAGCTGGTTCCAGAGCATGGGGCCTGCCACAGAGAAGGCCCTCCCCCTGGGGCCCGCCAGCCGGCATTGCTTGGCCGACGGGACCCGGAGGAGGCCAACTCTGTGGGCCCTAACCGGTCGGAGGGAAGTATGAGGCAGAATGCGGTCCCGGAGATATCCTGGTCCTAAGCCATGTAGGGCTATAAAGATTGTGATCAACACCTTGAATTGGACCGGGAGACCGATGGGCAACCAATGCAGCTGGCGGAGTATCGGTGTCACGTGGGTGTACCTTGGCACACCCACCACAGCACGCGCAGCCGCATTTTGCACCAACTGAAGTCTCCGGATACTCTTCAAGGGTAGCCCCATGTAGAGCGCGTTGCAGTAGTCCAAACGCGAGGTGACAAGGGCATGAGTGACCGTGAGTAAAGCCTCCTTCTCCAGATATGGCCGCAGCTGGTGCACCAGGCGGACCTGTGCAAAGGCCCCCCTAGCCACAGCAGAAAAATGATGGTCTAATTTTAGCTGTGGATCTAGGAGGACCCCCAAGTTGCGGACCTGGTCTGAGGGAGTCAATTTCGCACCCTCGAAGACCAAGGAGGACAGTTATCATGGTCCTTAGGAGGCATTATCCACAGCCACTCGGTCTTGTCGGGATTAAGTCTGAGTCTGTTCCTCCCCATCCAGATCTTAACGTCGTCCAGGCATCGGCACATTACATCAACTGCCTCCCTGAAGTCAGACGGGGTGGTGATGTACAGCTGGGTGTCGTCAGCGTACTGATGGAAACACACCCCATGTCTGCGAATGATCTCACCCAACGGTTTCATGTAGATGTTAAACAGGATGGGCGAGAGAACCGACCCCTGGGGCACCCCACATGATAGGGGCCTAGGGGACGATCTCTGCCCTCCTGCCAACACCGACTGCATCCGATCGGCGAGATAAGAGGAGAACCACCGCAGAACGGTGCCTCCCACTCCCAACTCGCCGAGCCGATGCAGAAGGATACCATGGTCGATGGTATTGAAAGCCGCTGAGAGGTCAAGTAGCACCAGGATGGAGGAGTTCCCCCCATCCCGGGCCCGCCAGAGATCATCCATCAGAGCGACCAAGGCAGTTTCTGTACTGTAGCCGCGCCTGAAACCCGACTGATAAGGATCTAGATGATCTGTTTCATCCAGGAGCTGCAGAAGCTGGGTCACCACCACCTTCTCCACAACTTTCCCTAAAAAAGGTAAGTTGGAGACTGGACGGTAGTTCTTCAAATCGGCTGGATCCAGGGAAGGCTTCTTCAGGAGGGGTCGCACCACCGCAGCTTTTAATGACTGCGGTACGGATCCCTCCCGCAAAGAAGCGGTGATCACCTCTTGGATCCAGCCGCATGCCACCTCCCTGCTGGCCGAGACCAGCCAGGAGGGGCACGGGTCCAATAAACAGGTGGAGGTACCCATCGCTCCCATAGCCCTGTCCACATCCTCGGGAGAAACAGGCCCAAACTCTTCCCATAATGGTGGACTAAGACTCGCCCCTGTCAACTCTATGGACTCTGCCCTGCCGGAGTCCAAATTTGACCGAATCTGAGTGACTTTATCCGACAGAAACTCAGCGAATTCCTCAGCTCTGCCTTGTAAGTGTTCCTCGCTCCCCCCTTTTGCAAGGAGGGAGCGAGTCACCCTAAACAAGGCGGCTGGACGAGAATCTGCGGACGCAATAAGAGCGGAAAGATAAGATCGTCTTGCCGCCCTTATCGCCACTAAATAAGATCTGATGTAAATTCTTAATAGTGTTCGGTCAGACTCGGTCTTTTTGGCCCTCCAGCGGCGCTCCAGACGTCTCTTCTGGCGTTTCATCTCCCGGAGCTCCTCGGTAAACCAGGGAGCTTTCCAGGATCCACTGCCACGGAGAGGTCGCTTAGGCGCAATTCGGTCTAGAGCAGTGGTTCCCAAACTTTTTCAGTCCACCGCCCCCTTGGTGCTACAAACTCATCCTCACCGCCCCCCACCCCACCCCCTCAGGTGGGCGTGGCTTAGTGGTCAGGTGACCGGGTGGGCATGGCCAACTTGTAAAATGTGGTGAAACTCACTTAACAACGCTCTTGCTTAGCAACCAAAATGTTATGTTCAATTGTGGTCATAATTCTTTCTTTCTTTCTCTCTTTCTTTCTTTCTTTCTTTCTTCCTTTCTTTTTCTCTTTCTTTCTTTCTTTCTTTCTTTCTTTCTTTCTTTCTTTCTTTCTTTCTTTCTTTCTTTTTTTCTTTCCTCCCTTCCCCTTCTTTCTTTCTTTTTCTTTCTTTCTTCTTTCCTTCCATCTCTTTCTTTCTTTCTTTCTTTCCTTTCTTCTTTCTTTCTTTCTTTCTTCTTTCTTTCTGTCTTCCTTCCTTCCTCCCTCCCTCCCTCCCTCTTTCTTTCCTTTTTTTTCCTTCTTCCCTCCCTTCCCTTCCCTCTTTTCTTTTTGACTATCTTCCTTCCTACCTACCATCTTTTTCTTTCTTTCTGTCTACATTCCTACCTACCATCTTTCTTTCTTTCCTTCTTTTTCTTTTTCTTTCCTTTTTCTTTGCTACATCCCTCCCTTCCCTTCCCTCTCTCCTTTCTTTTTCTGTCTGTCTTCCTTCCTTCCTACCATCTTTTTTCTTTCTTTCTTTCTGTCTTCCTTCCTTCCTACCATCTTTCTTTCCTTTTTCTTTCCTTCTTCCCTCCCTTCCCTCCTTTCTTTTTCTGTCTGTCTTCCTTCCTTCCTACCATCTTTTTCTTTCTTTCTGTCTTCCTTCCTACCTACCATCTTTCTTTCTTTCTTTCTTTCTTTCTTTCTTTCTTTCTTTCTTTCTTTCTTTCTTTCTTTCTTTCTTTCTTTCTTTCTTTCTTTCTCTCTCTCTCTCTTTCTTTCTTTCTTTCTTTCTTTCTTTCTTCCTTTCCTTCCTTCCTTCCTTTTTCTTTCCTTATTCTCTCTCTCTGTGTGTGTGTGTGTGTGTGTGTGTGTGTGTGTGTGTATCGCACACACTGCGGGACTACATTGCCTCCTCTGGGCTCTGCCTATGGCAATTTAAAGCCACTGGGTGTGTGTGAGTGTGTGTGTGCGTGCGTGCGTGGCCGAAAACGTCCAGGTTTGGGAAACTGGGAGGTTTTGAAACCGGTTCCCCCAAACATGGTTTGTATTTGGTTGCAAAAACAAACAAACAAACACACAAGCCATTTTGGTTCCTCGCCAAGGCTGGCTCAACTGGATGACCAAACAGAGCCTGGAAAGGAAAGGAAACTGCAGAAGTGGTCAATGGAGGGGGTGGGTGGGACAGATGCACATGGGGGAGGGTCTTCTCCCCCTCCCCCCACACTGGCACATTCAAGGGGCTTCCTGGAAATACACCCCCTCCCCATGGGAAGTGCTGGCACCCTCCGAATTGCCTTCCTTGGCACAGAGGCCGGGTGGAGGGGGGGACTCCTGTACCCAGCAGGCACAGCTAGAAAGCCCCCTCCTCACCTGGTGGTGTGTCATGCCTGCCTAAATTGCTATCCATCCGGGGGCAGGGGAAGATGGCATCACAGGGACAAACGAGAGCAGTGTGTTAGGTGGGCAGAGGAGGCGAGGCCGAAGGCCACATCGTGAGACAGGCATGCGGAGAGGTTGCGGGGGGGGCGGCGCAGGAGGCTGGGCACCTGGGATCATCAGTGGGATGGAGAAGGGGATGGTATTGGGTGTTTGGGGTGGGGAGTTATGATTTTTAGAAGATGAGACACACATGTATGCACAATGGCCAAGGGGAGGATTTAACTTGGGGTTGTTTGTGAGAGAAAAATAGAGGGAGGGAGGGAAGAAAGGAAGGAAAAGAAAGGAAAGGAAAGAGAAAGAAAAGGAAGGAAAGAGAGGGAAGGAAATGGAAGGAGGAAGGAAGGGAGGGAGGGAGGGAGGAAAGGAGAGAGGGAGGAAAGAAAGTAGGAAGGAAAGAGAGGGTGGGAAATTAAAGGTGAAAAGGAGAGGGAGGGAGGAAAAGGAAGGGAAGGAGGAAGGAAGGGAAGGGAAGTAGGAAGGAAAAAGGGAAGGAAAGGGAAGGAAGGAAAGTAGGAAGGAAAAGGAGGGGGAAGGAAAGGGAAGGAGGGAAGGAAGGAAGGGAAAGAGACAGAAGGAAGGAAAGGGAAGGGAAGGAACGGAGGAAGGAAAAAGAGGGAAGGAAGGGAAGGGAAGTAGGAAGGAAAAAGGGAAGGAAAGGAAGGAAGGAAAGGAAAGGAAAGGAAAGGAAAGGAAAGGAAAGGAAAGGAAAGGAAAGGAAAGGAAAGGAAAGGAAAGGAAAGGAAAGGGAGGCAGGCAAAGGCGGCAGAAACTCTGGCGGGCAACTGTTCCCGATCTCCCCCGCCATCGCTTCCCTCTTTCTGGACCGACTTTCCGACCGCTATGCCTCTTGGCCGAAGGAGCGGAAAAGAGGCAGCTGCGATTTCCCCACAAGGTCTCCCTCCTCCTCCTCCTCCTCCTCCCGCCCCCCCAACCCAACCCCTGCCCACACTCCCCCAATCCCGTGTCTTACAGGTTTAACAGCTCCGTGTTTCTGTCGGCTAGTCTCTAGGGAAAAAAGCTTGCAAAATACAGAAACTCTTCTCGCTGCGAGTTGTTAATTGCTCACTCTACAGAGAAGAGTTTCTGTATTTTGCAAGCTTTCCAGGGGTCTCCAACCTTGGCAACTTTAAGACTTGTGGACTTCAACTCCCAGAATTCCTCAGCCAGCTTTGCTGGGAGTTGAAGTCCACAAATCTTAAAGTTGCCAAGGTTGGAGACCAGTGCAAAGAGACCAGACGACAGATACACAGAGCTGTTAAAAGTCCAGTAAGATGCCCGTCTCGCGGCCCGCCCAGTCCCCGCCGGGAAAAGAGTGGCAGGAAAAGCGGCAGCGGGCGATTGGGTGGACATGGGTGGCGGCACGGGGACAGGACCGGCGAACCACCTACCGCCCCCCTGGACCCTCTCACCGCCCCCCTGTCGCCACCCTTACCTCTCACCGCCCCCCTAAGGGTTCCCACCGCCCCCTGGGGGGCGGTACCACCCCCTTTGGGAACCACTGGTCTAGAGCCCCTGATGCTGCGATGTTCCAGGCAGCCACCAGGGCGTCAGCTGAATTGTGTACCAGGGTTTCAGGTATTTCCCCAAGTTCCCTCTGGAATCCTTCCGGCTCCATTAGGCGCCTGGGGCGGAACCACCTAGTCGGTCCCGCCTCCCTGCGGGGGAGGAATGGGGTTGTGAAATCCAGCCTCAGTAGGAAATGATCTGACCATGACAGTGGGGTGATGACTATATCCCTTATCTTCAGATCATCTCTCCACTGCCCCGAGAGAAACACTAGGTCAAGCGTGTGACCACCCTCATGAGTCGGACCCTGGATTACTTGGGTCAGGTCCATGGTTGTCATGGAATCCATGAACTCCTGAGCTGCCCCAGAGGTTTCGCCGGCAGATGGCAGGTTGAAGTCCCCCAGCACCATAAGCCTAGGGAACTCAACCGCCAAGCCTGCTACTGCCTCAAGCAGCTCAGGCAGGGCCTTACTTACGCAGCTGGGAGGCAGGTACGTTAAGAAAAGGCCCACCTGAACCCCTAAGTCCAACTTCAGAAGGAGCGCCTCACACCCAACAATCTCCGGGGCAGGGATCCTACGGGGATGCAGATTTCCACGCGTTATAATTGCCACTCCTCCCCCCCCTTCCCTGGGGTCGAGAATGATGCTGCACCGAGAAACCGGCTGGGCATATCTCGGAGAGGGCTACTCCCCCCTCCTGCCCTAGCCAGGTCTCGGTAACACACACCAGGTCTGCCCCCTCCTCTGTGATTAAATCACGTATCAGGGGGGCTTTGTTGATAATTGACCTGGCGTTAAGCAGCAGCATCCTGAGCCCAGGGCCCTGAGAACCCTGGTTACCAGGTATCCGGGTTGAGCAAGATGGAACCGGATCAGAGGGGCCGGAACAAGGGATCGCTTGTAAACAGCGAGGTCTTATTCCCCGAGAGCGGCCCTCCCCTCTGCTCCCGCTATATCTGCCTCTTCCCATTATGACCGAGATGTTCCGGCTCTCACCCCCACCAGAGACCCCCTCCCCTCCCTCGCTGGTCCCCCTCCCTCCCTGCAGGCCATACATACCATTCTCACTGGGTTGGGTAGCAGAGCCCGGCCCCCCTCCGCTTCTGTTTCCACATTCAGCAGAGGGGGTCCGAACCCCAGTCCCCGACTCACTCATTCTATCACCCATACTTCTATAATCTATACATTTATTTCATCAATCAAACCAAATCCATTCACACCAGCCACACCACTCCCGGGGGAGACTTAAAAAAAAAAAGTCAATAATAAAAAGAGCCAGTAGGGGGTGCATGCGTGCAGCCTCCAGACCAGTCAAGATAAGATCTAAGACCTTGACTCTTGCACTGAGGTCTGCATTAATCATTAAAAGCATCCAGAGTTCTCTGTAATTTGTCCGCTGCTCTCTCCCACAGTGCTGGTAATAGTGGGACTCAACTCTCAAGATGACACCTGGAAACAATCTTTTCAATCTCCTCCACAGTTTCTCAATATACATATACATATCCCAGGATAATGTTGGAGGATCCAATCTGGCTCGGTTGCTGGGACCAGAGGTTTAGTCTTCTGGGCTTTCAGACTCATGCTGGAGCCCATCTTCAGGGAACTTTGTTCTACCAGAATGTGAGAGAAGTTCCCTGAGGATGGGCTCTAGCATGTATCTGAAAACTCTGACGATAGATTGGATCCTGTGAAATCAAATGAGTGGTCATAGCTTTCTATCTACCTCCCTAATACATTAATACATTGAATACATATTGTTTTACTCTGTGGTGCAGCGCACAGATAAAACATTTGATGTGCTTGCATGTCCAAATGGAAACTGATTTCTGATTCTTCCTGGAAAATCTTTTTTTATTTTATTTTAAGAAAGTAGAAAAACTGTTAATGTGATTTCTAAACCAACTCATTGGTATGAACTTGATGAAAATTGTTCCAATGTTTTTGACAAAAATATTTTCAAATTGCATTTTTTTTTATGGTAAGCCACCCAGAGTCACTCAGCTCTGTAGAAATGTGAGGAATGAATGTATGAATGAACAAATAAATAAATAAATAAATATGGTAGAGCTGACTAATGTTTATGCTGAGTCTAGAAAAAGCTGCTGCTGGAAATTTCCTCAATCCGCTTGAGCCTGGGAATGCAGATAAACCCAAAGTGAAGTTAGCTGAGCTAGGAAATGCTTGCTGGGTGGTAAGTTTACTATCCTTTCCCTACTGAACGCTAACATTACTAAATCTATGGTGAGTTATTTCTTATTCTGGATATTCTTATCATATTACTGGATTCAGCTGCTCTGTAAAAAAAACAAAATAACAAAGACACCCTTGAATCAAGTTTGATTTCTAGGAGTCCACTGATCATAGATCATGTCAATTTTGGTGTATCTAGTCTACTGTCCTAGTATTTCTCAATGGAATTTCATTGAAGTCTTAACCTATCCTAACCCTTTGTGGCTTCTGTCGCCAAAAATAGCCAGTTGTTATACCTACCACTATTATATAACTATAATGCATCTGGTTCCAAGGAATATATCCTGCAAGGTGTGAGGTTTGTTGATCAAACATGACTGATTCCACCACAATTTTGAATTCAAAATCCCACTCAATGCATCTGCAAACAAATAAAACAACATGCATATGAACTTTTTCTTTCTGCTTTTTTTATGTGACCATAACTCAGAACATCTGTGTAAAGAGACAATGTTTTCCCAAGGCCTGGGAACATAATCCTATTGTTTTTAAGTAATAAAATCTGTTGCATATTTTAACATTGCAAATCTCTCTGTGTCTAGCTCTTCTACTGAGATTCCTTTTCAACATGAAATTAAGAGTTTGGATTGATTCAAACAATTCAAAAGCAAAGATAATAAAATCAGCTTAGATTCAAGTAGGCCATCATATTCCCTAAGATTTAAAATTGCAGCTAATTCATTTTTAACTCATATTCCTAGTGAAGCTGAAAGTTTTCAGTGCTCATGTGAAATGCTCTACCATATAATTCTTAATCATATATAAACTCACTGTGACTACAGTTGCCAATTTCCATCAATAAAATTTGTGGCCAGCATTGGACATGAGCTGATATTTCCCATATGCACATCCAATATTTTCCCTACTTTAGCCTGTAGATTCATGTTTGTGTTTAGGAAAGAATAGACTAGATGCTACTGTAATTATCTAGTCCAGACCATATGGTGCAGAACAGGGGTGTCAAACTCAATTTTATTGAGGGCTGGATCAGCATTGTGGTTGTCCTTTGGGGGATGGGGAGGAGGAGGGGCGTGGCTGGGGTGGTTGCAGCCAACTGGGCTTAGCCCGTAGACATGGCCAGCTTGATGTCACTTGCGTGGGAGGTGCCTGTGGTGGCCGGGCGGGGTTGGGGAGGGAATCCAGGGGTCTCCGGTGGGTGGGGCAGTGGGTGGGAGGTTTGTCCCGCAGGGTAAGGGAAGGCAGGGGGTGGGGCAGCTACAGCTGGTGTGCCTTCAGCTGCTTTCGGCGCCACTCAGTTTCCCACCCCACCCCCATCAGGCTGATCGGGGGGGTGTTGCCTTCTGCCTTCGCTGCGCCATGAATGGGGATTGACCATCCCCCAAGCCCTGCCGCTGTCAAAGTAAATCCCAGGCGCTGTGCTGCAATGGACAGAGGAAAAGCGCCGCATTTGTCTGAAGGAGGAGTAGGAGCAGGGAGAAGAAAGAGGGAAAGCAGCCGAGTGAGAAGTCCAACCAACATTTGATGGCAAATTGCTATATCACAACACCAAACTTTTCAAAACAGGAAGTTAACTGAAGTAGGCTTATTAAGCCTTGGTTGTTCTATCACCGTGATGGCGAACCTATGGCACATGTGCCAGAGGTGGCAAGCAGAGACCTCTCTATGGGCACGTGCCATTGCCAGCTGCTCTTGTGGTTTCTGGAGCTCCGGTGCGCGCAAAGAGCAGCTGGCTGGCGCACATGCGCACACCAGAAACCACGAGCAGCTGGCCGGCACACGCATGCGCCATCTGGTCTTCGGGTTTCCTGCGCTCAGGCACGCACACACGTTCCAGTTTGGGCACTCTGTGCCGAAAAGGTTTGCCATCACTGTTCTATCACAACAGCAGACATGCTTTCTCAAGACTCTTGACAGAAAAGGCTCTTCGAGTGAACATGACAACAATCTTGGTTCAGAGATGATCTGAAACATTAATATCCAAATCTCCTCTTTAATCTGGCATGCTTTGATAACTGTGCTCTTTTATTACAGAACTATAGTCCCTCCTTTAAATAATAACATGTTTGTCTTGCATTGCCTCCCATGTGGAAATGCCCTCCTCCCCCAAAAAAGACAATAATGGGCTAACATCTTACCAATGCTAGTCAGTCAGCTAAATAGAGAAGGCATGTTTTAGGAAATGAAGTTAGGAACCAATCTAGCAGTAGCAACTTCGATAGAGCAATTCCATAGCATCTACCCAAGTCCATTCTCACTGTAGAAACATCCAACTACCACAAAAGGCAACAAAATGTGGAGATGCAAGCACCAATAGCTGGTATAGGTAGTTGTACACCATGGCTGATTCTTGTTGCCATAAGAGGGAATCCTTTGAATACCACCTTGATCTCCTGGAATTAAACATGGGATGCAAATTAAATAAATGAATAATTAAATACACCCCTTTTTCTCTTTCATTTTTACATTCCTTGGGTAGATAAGTTTAGCAATTAAGTAACTGACTACAGCTGAATTCACATATGCACTGAGCCACAGTGTAATGTGTTTTACTTTGAGTGGGGCATATTATATATATACAGGAAATGCAATAGTATGATGTGTACACCCAACCAATGGGTCTTATTTAGTAAACCAACTTTCAAATAAAGGTAGGCTTAGGGAGATGGGAATCCAGCCACTGTTACACTATTATCTAAAGACAGGTTCTGTAATGCAAATATCAACTGGGAGCAGGTGGATATTTAAGATGAATTTAACACTGTTTATTTCTGTGGCTGCTATTGACTATGGTATGTGGGGAAGAAAAAAGGGGGGAGGAAGACGCAGGATAGCAACTGTGAAGTATAAAGAAAAAAGAGGATGAATGACCCCATTAATAGCTTTTTCAATCCTAGTACACATTCATTCATTCATTTTGTGTATTTTGCTGGTTTTCTTAGCTCCTACCCCTATGACTGTGGGTCCCCTTGGGTTTTTTTTTTTTTTTTTTGCACTGTAATAACCTAATTTACAGAATGAAAATATCAATGCATAATGCCAAGGAGAGCTTTGTCTTTTCTTTTGCTTTTCCATTACTGGTCTTCTCCGGGTCCGGTCAGCTAAACAGGTCCCGCCTGGCGGGACCGCGGGGGAGAGCCTTCTCTGTGGCTGCACCGGCTCTCTGGAATCAGCTGCCTCCCGAGATTCGTACTACCCCCACCTTACTGGCCTTCCGGAATGCCGTTAAGACCTGGCTTTTCCATCAGGCCTGGGGCCATTGACCTTTGGCGACAACTAGTGAGGTCGGCCCATGAATGTATGGATGAGTGAAATTATTTTAAATTTAAAATGTGTTTTTTAATCGGTTGTTTTTTAAATCTTTTATATTGATATATTGATTTGTATTTCTTCTTGTTGTGAGCCGCCCAGAGTCCTCTGGGAGTTGGGCGGCATAGAAAAATAAATAAATAAATAAATAAATAAATAAATAAATAAATAAATAAATAAATAAATAAATAAATAAATAAATAAATAAATAAATAAATAAATAAATAAATAAATAGTTAAAAAACAAAAACATTTTCCAGATATTGGTCTGGAAACAAAATTACACTATTGTAAACAGAACAACAAAATTATATTATTGCAAACAACAGAAAAAAGATAAAATTGAAAAATTTTAAATTTCAAAGCTGCTATTGTTTGCTATTCCAATGGCACAAGTTTTGAAAAATTAAAATGAGGGTTGAGTGGTTTCACATTACAAACAGTTCCTCATGTAGAACTAAGGTTAGATGTTTTTAAGGGATATCATGAAAATGCCAATATAGAACCGAAATATGCTGCTTATACATAGTAACATACCTTTGTGAAAGAATCTCTTTTTTCTATGCAACTAAGCATGGAAACAGGCTAAATAGAGAAGTGATCTCTGCTTATAAGTAACATCAATTGTTCCAAGTATTAGACTTTTATCTAAGGAAAAGTAATCATAGCCCATATAAATATGCAAATATGCATATCCCATATATTTACTAAGGAATGAGTAAATGAATATTAACTTGTTTACTTAACACATCTCTTAATTATAAAATTCATTTTATTTTTTATTGGAAATGATAATTTTGCATTTATAATATTTTATCTTTGTTATATTGCTAATTTTCTATCATTTAGTGCTTTGCCTCTCAGTCAGAGGTTCTGGAATTTTGTTTTAACCTCTGTGAACTGATTTTAAAAAAATAGGACAGGTTTCTTTTTTAAACTGTTTTATGTTATCCAGGTCTAAAAAAATAAATAAATATAAAAATTAATATTGATTGGTTTGGGGGCCTAAAGTAACTGGCATAAAAGACTGGGATTTAGGCTGAATTGGTTGACTGTGAGAAGGTTATTCTTCCCCTCCTTTCAACCCATTTGGGGTTTCTCTTCAGAAGTGATTCAAGTGTCTTGAGAGAACAAATTTGAACCATGATTTCTCCCCACCCTCAAATGGGAGGAGATGATTTTACTTCTTATTAACCCTTCAGCAGGGCCATTTTTCTTCTTCCAGCCAGTTGATTAGAAGATTCTTGAATATTGTCCCACCTTACAGCAAAATAAATTCATGTAGTTTACTATTTCTGTAAAGCACGTTCTTGTGAATCAACTGACAGCCCTCAGTGCAGACACATATTTACCTAAGAATGCAACTCAAGTTTTAAAACATGACTGGGTGGGGACTGGAAAGCAAAGAAACAGATTCCTTTTGCTTTTCTGGCAACTGACCTAAAAAAGCATAATAATGCGGCCTTCAGGGCCTTTTTAATTTTCTTTTATGGGTGGTTGGCAACCTCCTTGAGAAGACATGCCAGAAGCAACAAGCCAGGCTGCACTAATTAAAGAGGCATGTAGATCTTTGCCTTTGGGAACTGACCTTCTCTCTCCTTATGGATTGTAGGCTTGGGTAGCCAAGTCTTTGGAGCCAAGAAAATCTCCCAGACAGGTGATCTGAGAACCAATGATGTGTTGCACCAATTGAATGAACTCAAGGAAAGAATGCAACTGGAAGAAACTTGGGAAGGAAATCCAATCCAATCTTTTACGGCATCCTTGTGGCAAGGATGCTGTAAGTGGCTGTAGACCATTACCAGGCCTTGAACCATAGAGAACCAGACCTCACAAGTGGCAGGTGAGCCCGCACACATCCCCACTTGCACAAGCAGCAGGTGAGTGTGGACGAATTTGCGTGAGCGGTTGGTGCACGTGCCTACCACTCGCACAAATGGAGCTGCACATGCTTGCCCACCACTCACACGGAACCATCCCCCCCCCCCGGGCTGCAAAGCCAGAAAGGTTTGGGAATTCTGCTGTAGACTCCCTGAACTTCAGAATATTTATGGGATGATGTTTTGAAGGGAATTTTTATATTTGGGGCTGTATTTTTCATTTTGATAAATGAGCAGCATGATGGCCTAGTGGTGAAGATGTTCCCCTCTTACAAGGTTGAAAGTTCAATCCTAGGCAGCGACAGATGTTTCTCTATCTAAAGAGAAAATGTCTGCTGCAAACTCCACATAGGCGTCAGGAAGAGCATCTGGCCAGTAAATGTTTGGTTCCATCCAGTCACCCGATTCTACCCTGAATTAAGGAATTACAGGGTCATAAAAAAAAGAATTTTTGTTCATTTTGATAAATTGAGACCTTGGATTTTTGCCAAGAGCCATGGTAGCGCAATGGTTAGAATGCAGCATTGCAGTCTGACTCTGCCCACAGTCAGGAGTTCAATCCTGACCGGCTCAAGGTTGATCCAGCTTTGACTTCCGGTTTGGAGCGCTTCATCGCGGACGTCCCTCGTTGGACGCCTTTCCGATCTTTGTTAAAAGCCGCCAGAACAGCTGTCTGGCGGCTTTGAAATCTCTTCCCCGGGCAAAGGGGAGAGATGAGAGCCTGACAGGTGGGGTAGAGCCCCCCCAGCGCTCTAGGAGCCATCTGATAGGGCGCGAAGGGAGAGCTCCCCATGCAGCCTGTCTCCAGCTCCGAAGATCAGGAAACCTCTGCTTTTGCAGAGCTAGATGTCGTGACCAGCCGCTGCTTCAAGAATGGGATTTATAATTATATTTAAACTACAGAAGCAGACAGAGAGAAACAGGCGTGAGATGGGCAAGTACTGAAACCTCTTTTTTCCTTTTTTTTTCAACTCCTGGGTAAGCTTTCACTTCGGCAAGGGAACAAAGGAAACAGAGTAACAATATGGCGATTGAGAAGTGAAAGTGACTTTCGTTTTCCCAGAGGCTTTTTTTTTTCTTCTCTCTCTCTTATGGAAACTTTTAATTTGGAAAAATGGTTTTTTCTCTCTCTGTCTCCTAACTCTGGATTAAAGTTATAATAGAAATATTTCCAATAATAAAAGACTATCTGATTTTTAAACTGGAAAGAACTTTAATCAGGCATCTGGCTTTCTTCTTTTTTTGTACTCTTTTGAAACACCAATGGCTTCAAAGTCTGGAAAGATTGTTTTGACTAAAAGAAATGACTATTCATCTGGATATATTTCTAAAATGCAACTTAACACTGAGTTAACACCTCCACAGCTTTTGACACCTGAAAATTTATTAAATAATTTAAAGATTATGAAACATGAACTTACTTTGGAATTTAACCAGAAAATAAGTGAGATAGACAAAAAAATGCAGGCTGCTTTGAAGAATATGAACCAACAACTAAGATTTGATGTGTTAGAGGTTTGCAAAGGCTTAGCAACAAATATTGAAGTTTTGGCAGAACGTATTGAAACAAATAAACAAGCTTTGGCAACTTCGGTGAATTACATAGATAAAATCCAAAATGACATTGCAAATTTTGAAAAAGAGGTCTTAATGACTCAGTTCAGATCCATGGAAGTTGCTATAAGGATTAGAGGTTTGAAAGAAGGATTATATGAAAATTTAAAAGGCAGGATGGTTGACATATTGGATCAGGTGTCTGGAATTTCTAAAGCGGAATTGGCTACATAAATCGACAAAATATACAGAATCAAAATAAAAATGTTTGTATTTTATATTTAATATTTTGTTACTACTTATGTAAGTTTGTACTAATAAAACTTTTTTGAATAAAAAAAAAAAAAGGTTGATCCAGCTTTCTGAGGTCGGTAAAATGAGGACCCAGATTGTTGGGGGCAATAAGCTGACATTTGTAAGCCACTTAGAGAGTGCTGTAAAGCATTATGGAACAGTACATAAGTGTTAAACACTACTGCTATTGCTATTTGTCCTGTGGTAAGAGCATCCCACTC
Organism: Diadophis punctatus similis; assembly: GCA_023053685.1. Classification (NCBI taxonomy): domain Eukaryota; kingdom Metazoa; phylum Chordata; class Lepidosauria; order Squamata; family Dipsadidae; genus Diadophis; species Diadophis punctatus. The sequence goes on from JALIGW010000003.1 coordinate 63,263,990, forward strand.
TTAACATGGCACCATATTCTTGACTTAGTAAATAATGGTGCCTCATTTCCTGGTGTCTACAAGGCACAAATCTTTCCCTCTGTTTGCCTGAACATCACTAAACATTAACCTCTTTCCCAAAGTTATAAGAATGCTGTCAAAGGAAGTTATCTCCCCTTAAGTAATTGCCATGCAGGGATTATTCAGATAGGCATTACAGTTGGAAATGGGACTTTCCTTCCTCATATATTGCAATTCCAGGAAATCTCATGTGACAAGAAATTTGGGGGGCAGGGGAAGGCAGTGTTGTAAATAGAAGATATTTTTCATTTTTGGAAAAAAAATGTTGTTGGTGGGAGATTCTCAGGAGATCACAGCTGCAGAGGGAGGAACTGACTTTGAAGTCTACCTCCACCCCACATATGGCAACTCCCCTTAGAAAACTTCCGTGCAAAATCACGATTTCCATTTAATTAAAATTAGAGTTGGGAGAAAATGGTTGACCCTCTCCTCTTTGTGTTCCCTTACTGTTCCTTCCTACTCAGATACTGTATATAGCGATGAAACTTTTAAAAATATTAAATGGATTTCACATGTAAGATAGTTCCTTTGAAGTGATTGCACTCTGCCTAGTTCAAAGGAATTGCGCTCTTGAACTGCTTTTCTTCTTCTTTTTAAAAAAGCTCTTATCAGAAAGTTAAACCGTGGCTGAGAACTGTTCCATCAACAGAAGTATTTTGCATACTTTTTGCATGTATGCAAATCTACAATTCTGTTCAGAATTGTAGATAATGATAGTGATAATGCAACTGAGTTTTTAGATGCGGGTGACTGATTAGTCATAATGTGGCAGACATCCAATCACTAGAACAACATTACAAGAGCTGGAATGATAAGAAAGACATGAGTCAGGGCTTTTCCATTCTGACAAATTATCATAATTGTAGTTACAGACATATACCCACCCACACATATATATGTACATCAGGCACACATAGTAATTTATTATAATTGCAATTATACAAACTATGTATGTGAGTTTTGTTATAATATACCTACTGCAGGGGCGGGTTCCTAATTTTTTTACTACCACTCTGTGGGCCTGGCTTATTTTGTGGGTGTGGCTTGCCAGCCATGTGACTGGGTGGGCATGGGCCTTGGGAGCTTGGCAACGGCCGGAGAAGTGGGGGGGCATTGCCCACCCACAACGCAGCCCCCCTCAGTGGAGCAGAAGACCGCAGCAGCGGTTCTTCTAGGAGGCTCCGTCTGGCCTGAATGCTTCTCCCCATTCGATGATCCTAGGCTTCTGCCACCCATTCCCCCTCCCCCCAGCAGCTCGAGAAGCCTCGAACGTGCAAAAATGCCTAGGATCATCACCGCGCATTCGTGGCTTCTCGGACTGCTGAAGGGAGGGGAATGGAGATAGCTCCTGCCGCCCGTTCTTTCAGTGTCTCACGCGCTCCCTCAGCCATCCTCCCCTGCTTGGACTCATTGTGGGGTAGGAAGGCAGCGCATGCGCAGTGCCGGAAGCTCGGCTTCTGGGCATACGCAGAAGAATTTTTTTAAAAAAAAAATGGCACCCAGGCACCGGCAACCAACCGCACCGGTACTGTGACATCACCAGCGGGCCGCTACCGGTGCTATAGAGTGGACCGCACTGGTAGGAACCCACCACTGACCTACTGGTAGGCAAGCACCCCCTCCCATAGCAGTCCTGGTCTATTAACTGTACATAGTTTTCTCAAGTGGGGATTTTCCCTCAATTATCCATATCCAGGGGTGGCCAAACTATGGTTCTTTGAGGACCTGTGGACTTCAACTCCCAGAATTCCTGAGCTAGCCATGCATGCATGCATGGCTAGCTCAGGAATTCTGGGAGTTGAAGTCCACAGGTCCTCAAAGAACCATAGTTTGGCCACCCCTGAATTATAAGCAGTGGTGGGATTCAATTTTTTTTTACTACCGGTTCTATGGGCATGGCTTGGTGGGCGTGGCATGGCTTGGTGGGCGTGGCAGGGGAAGGATACTGTAAAACCTCCATTCCCACCCCACTCCAGGGAAAGGATACTGCAAAATCTCCATTCCCTTCCCACTCCAGGGGAAGGTTACTGCAAAATCCACATTTCCTCCCGATCAGCTGGGACTTGGGAGGCAGAGAATAGATGGGGGCGGGGCCAGTAAGAGGTGTTTACCGGTTCTTTGAACTACTCAAAATTTCTGCTACCGGTTCTCCAGAACTGGTCAGAACCTGCTGAAACCCACCTCTGCATATAAGAATATGAAAAGAATTCTGTGAATAGAAACTAGGAATTGGAAATGGGAAAGAAGAAACTATGGATCATTTTCAACTTTAAAGAAGAGTTGTAAGGAGTGGAGTATTAACTCAAATCAACCTTTATTACGTTCAAAAACCAGCATTGGGGGAGCAGGTAGATATTAATCCACTGTCAACCCAAAAATAGAAGAGAATATCTGGGAATCCTTGTATGAAATCAACCTAAGCAAATGGGGATTAATCAGTGTAAATATTACATTAAGTAGCATCACAATACTTAATAAAGTTTGATTAATAATAAAGTATGTGACAATTTGCAAAACGCTGCTTAGGAGTTCTGTTGCTATTTAAAGGTTGTTTAAAATTAAAGGCTAAAAACACACAGTAAGTTGGGCTTGTTTGTGGATGCCAATTATTTGAAGCTCGGCATAAAACCCCATTCATGGATGTGTCCATGAAATCACTAGCTTGATATTTTCAGGTCTGATTGATATTTTCAGGTCTGATTGATGTTTTGAGTTTGTATGTTTCCTGATGTGGGGTGTTAAAATTTATAACATTACTATTGACTATTTCTTCTTTTAAAATGCACTTATTGTACAGTTGCATGTCACCTAGCTTTACCGCAGTGATGGAGGCAGCTTCTAAATTGATTAAATAACATCATCATCCTCTTAGTTGGAGTGGTGCAGTGGTCTAGAGGTGGAGCTCTCGCTTCACAATCAGGAGGCTGTGAGTTCGATCCTAGGTAGAGGCAGATATTCTCTCTCTCTGGGCACGATGAGAATATATCTGCTGAACAAAACTCCGCATTGCCAACAGGAAGGGCATCCGGCCATTAAACACTCTGCTAGGTCCATTCAGTTGCCCAGACTCCCCCACCCCCGGGCAAGGGATTATGGGGTCATTAAAAGATGATGATGATGATGATCCTCTTAGTTGCAAAGACATAGCAAATAGGAACTTCACATGGAGACTTTGCATCGCCCCCACCCCCTTTTTGTCTCTTCCACAATGAGCTATTTCAAGTTTGTCTGCCATGCATCCCAAATCACATTCAGCCAGAGTTTCTGCTGGAGAAAATGTCTCACTTTTTAATTCATGCCCCAATTCCTGGGTTTGATTCCATTTTCTCTTTGTAGCTTTTCAGCCACACCACTGAGACACTATTACTTGGAAAGTACGAGAGGGATTGTGCCTTCAGAGTTTTGCAGAAGTCCTTTTCTAGCCTCCATTTGGTTTGTGGAGGAACTCAATAGGAGAAAGTACAGAGCATGCAAGAAAGCTATGTATGTTGAGATACATGGGTTGCAGAGGTGGGATTCACATAATTTCCCTACCAGTTCGCCCAGCACCGAAAATGTGAGTGTGCGCATGCACGCAGCCTTCCACGCATGCGCTTTGCTCATGTATGTGGCTTACTCATCAGTTAGTGAGTAAGCTCTTATTCATTCACAGCATTGGCTTGTGTTGTAGCTTTTGAGAAAAGCTAGCCCTTTCAGTCACTGCCATACCTAAGTAAACCTATTTTTGCAAGTGTGCTCCTTGGTTATAACATATAACAATAACAGAGTTGGAAGGGACCTTGGAGGTCCAACCCCCTGCTCACACAGGAGACCTATACTAGGGATTTGAATCACCAAACTGCTGACCTTTCTGATGGACAAACTCAGTGTCTTAGCCACTGAGCCACCTAGTTTAGTTTAGTTTTAGTTTTAGTTTTGTTTTTTGCTTCAGTCATCTGCATCTGCCTTCCCCAATCTAGTGCTCTGTGCATATGTTGCATCACAACCCTTATGATCTCCAGCCTGTCTGTACTTTATGATTTATGACCACTATTTAGTACTAATCTGTACTGTACTTTACTGATCTGTAAATCTAGAGCAGTGATGGTGAACCTATGGCACGAGCCATATCTGAGGGCATGTGAGGCGTTGCCCTATGTCAGCTCCAGCGCGCATGTGCGCGCTAGTAAGCTGATTTTTGGCCTTCTTTTCGGCTGTTTTCGCTCTCCCCAGGCTTCAGGAGAGCCTCCTGAACCCTGGGGATGGTGAAAAACGGGCCTACCGGAAGTCCGGAGGCTTCAGTGAGGCCTGTGCACATGCGCGGGGGGGGAGTGCGGGGGGTTGTGCGCATGCATGAGCAGCAGTGCGGTGATTGTGCGCATGCATGGGGGGAGGGCATTGCATTTTGGGTGTGGGCACAAACATGCACGCTATCGCGCGCGTGCACACCCTTTTGGCACCCGAGCCAAAAAAGTTCGCCATCACTGATCTAGAGCAACCCTGGCAACTTTAAGATGTGTGGACTTCAACTCCCAGAATTCCCTAGCCAGATGATGTCCACACATCTTAAAGTTGCCAGGGTTGAGAAAGCATTGATCTAGATAATACTTGGGTCGTAATATACCAGTATTTTTCGGAGTATAAGACACACTGAAGTCTAAGACGCACCTTAGTTTTGGGGGAGGAAAACAAGGAAAAAAGGCCTCTGCCTCCAAGCAATTTGCCAAACAACAAACAGCAAACAGCACAGATGATATACACTGTTTGCTGTGTATTTCTGTGCATGTGTGCTTGACCCATAGAAATAGCAAAGAATTGGAGAAATGTACATTATGCCAGAAAGTTTTCTTAAATGTGGTGACACTAACTCCTCCCAATTATTTAAATAGATCTACTCCAAGGTAAGTCAGGATTTAACTCTAATACTAAACAGGACACTGTTACATTTCATACTATACTTGTACAGAGCTGTTAAAATTAATTAAAATTTCTGGAAGTATACATTATTCTCTATTATTTAAAAGAAGATACAATAGCATTGGGCCTCTTCAGAGCAAGCATTTATTTTAAAAAGATTCTTTATTTTGTTAAGTTGTCTAGATTTACAGGGATCTCCAACCTTGGCAACTTTAAGACTTGTGGACGTCAACTCCCAGAATTCCACAGCCAGCAAAGCTAACAAAGCTGGCTGTGGAATTCTGGGAGTTGAAGTCCACAAATCTTAAAGTTGCCAAGGTTGGAGACCCCTGGCTCTAGAACAATAATAAAGCAGTCTTTAAAAAATAAGTCTAATAATTTGAACATTCTACAGACATTTATAGTTATTCACTTACCCTCCTTCCATCCAGTTCAGCAAAAAATAAAAATCTGGGTGTCTCTCCCAGCTATTTGCCTCTTTGCAGTTAGTTTCACTTTCATTTTCCCACATGGCAAACCTAATCAGCTGTATGTTGGGAAGCTGCTAGTGACTTGCTTGGCTTTACAGGCTCTTCCCTCTTTGCTGCAAACAGGTAAATTGCTGGAAGACAGAGGCCAAAGTGTGGGGGTGGCTGGGTGGGTGTGGCTACATTCGGTGTATAAGACGCGCCCAAGTTTTCACCCTCTTTTGGGGGGTAAAAAGGTGCGTCTTATACTCCGAAAAATACGGTAGATGCTGGTGATGTATGGTAGTTTATCACCAGATAAGCTTAAAGATCACACATTGTGTTGGCCTCTTTCCATACAGTACATTTCACTTTAAACTGATGCAAATCTTCTGCAACGTTAGTGTATACTCTTATTTTAATTTTTCTTTGTTATAAAAGAAAGAGAATTTGGTAATTGTACCAATAGTAATCATAATTACAAAGTTTATATCTTTTGTGCCTTCAAGTCAGTGTTGATGCTTAGTGACTGCCTAGTCAACTCCTTGCAGTTTTCTTGGTGAGGTTTTTCAGAAGCGGCTTGCCATTTCCTGCTTCCTAGGACAGTGGGAGAGTGACTGGCCCAAGGTCCCATGGCTGGCTTCGAGTCTGAGGCGAGACTAGAACTCATAGTCTCTAGCCTGATGCTTTAACCACTACACCAAACTGATTCTAACAAAATAGGTTACTATTATTCCTCTTTTAGAGAGAAGACTAAAAGTTTCACTGCAGATAGACTGTATCTCATCTGGCATATATTAATCTAGGAAAGTATTTCATCTCAGCAATGGAATATTTGCCTAGGATAATACATGCCAGATGAGATACAGTGTACCTGCAGTTCTATAACATATTCTGTGTTTTGCTGTTATGAAGAAAATCCAGAAGGAATATATCAACTTTTCTACTGGACAATTTTCCAATGTTTCTAGACCCAATTAAATGCTGGTTTCACACATCTTACAAGCCATAGCAGGGAGCTTCATTCTCATGTAGCATGTGTTACGGGGGTGGGTTGCTCACTTACCGATACTAGTGTGCTGTGCGCGCATCTCCACGTTTTGTGCGCGCATGCCCCCTCATGCGATTTTGCTTCTGCGATTGCGCGGAAGCAAAATCTCGCTGAAATCTTGCACGCTCGCGTATCCCCTCGCGAGATTTCAGCAAGATTTTGCTTCCACGCATGCGCAGAAGCAAAAAAGCCCCAAAATTCTTTTAAAAAGATGGTGACACACACGACGGACCAGTGAAGACGGCACCGGAGCCAATTGAGCAATCGGACGGCCCCTACCGGTGCGGCAGTGTCGACCGCACCAGGAGGAACCCACACCTGTTGTGTTAGTCTTGCTAAATGTTTGGAAAGTCTAGTTGCCTCTTGAAACAGCACCTTTGGGTGTTAACCTTGCTGCTATGATTTACAAATCATGGTTTACAGATTAGTTTGTTGTGTGAATTGAGATAATTGTATCCAATCCAAACCATGTTTAAAATTTGACTATTTAGATTTATGGCCTTAGTAGACAATGGTTTCCAAAAAAACTGACATTTTGCAATTCTAAGATTTTAATTTGAGAACTTTTAATGCCTCTCGGAATACCTACAAGAATATTAGGCTCATTGGCATGGCCACACCGAGCAACTGTAATAGCTTGATTAAGACTCAGATCATTGTTGACTTCATGCAAGGTAACAATAACTTCCTTATTTAGGAGAAATGTGGAAATGTAAGTAACTTTAAAATTATTACAGTAATTGATTTTTAATTACTCATAAAATTCAACTTATTTTGATTTTTCGCCATTTATTTACTTTTCTGCTTCATACTTAGATACAGTTTTTTTAAAGTATTCGTTTAACTGATTTCAGCAGTACTGCAAACTAAGATTATAATTATAGCTCTTGTGCTTTGCTTTCTGTTTTTATTATATTATCTGCAACTCCCCCCAACAAACATATTATGCTGCATACAAAAGCTGAAGATATTGTTCAGCTTTAAATAAATAATTAAAGTATGCATTTTTCTATTTCATCAATAAAGCAGCAGCTCAGAAACAGAATTAAGCACCCATCTGTAATTTAGGATCACAAATCCAGACTAATTCTCTTTTTTCAACATTGAATAATTATCTTCTTTTCTATCCCCAAGCACAATAATCCCATAAGTCTTCGTACAGTAATGGATTTCAAATTTTGGGATCTAATTCAAGTGCATAACCACACCCTTAACCTACAATGATCTTTGTAACACCCGTAACAATGTTGCGAATATAAACTCCAAAATGGAGCATTAATTGAACGATCCAATATTGCATAGATAATTGTTGTCTCATCTCCCTTCTATTTCCAACTTTTTAACTCAGTTATCATCTATCCAAATAATAGAACAAGGTGAGACCTGCTCAGTGTTGGCATGAGGCAGTCTTCAATGCAATTCCAGATTGGTCTTCTGAGCATATCTTCCAATTTTAAAGATAAAAATGAGCTGTGGTGGCGCAGTGGTTGCAATGCAGTATTGCAGGATAGCTCTACCCACTGCCAGGAATTTGATCTTGACCAGCTCAAGATTGACTCAGCCTTCCATCCTTCCAAGGTCAGTAAAATGAGAACCCCAAATTGTTTGGGGCAATATGCTCAGAGGGGACTGTAAAGCACTATGAAGTCTAAGTGCTATTGCTAAATTATTATCATGATTTATCATTTGTTGCTTGCATGTACACTGAGAGCTTATGCACCAGAGACAAATTCCTTGTGTGTCCAATCACACTTGATAAAGAATTCTATTCTATTCTATTCTATTCTATTCTATTCTATTCTATTCCATTCCATTCCATTCCATTCCATTCCATTCCATTCCATTCCATTCCCCTATTCCTATTCCTATTCCTATTCCTATTCCTATTTCTATCTAGAGGAACCCTTTTCATGGAGTACAGTATATCCTCACCTCTCTGCAGAAAAGTTAGTTTACAGTCTTTAAGGGAAATTATTACTATGTTGAGTTAAATGAGCTATAAAGCAGGATTATTTTAAAATTAATTCTTAGGCATAAGGACAATTTCAACTTATTGTGAGTAAGAAAACCCATTCATTTAAGATACATGTTTACTCTACACCTAGAGTAACTGGTGCTTAGTAAAGCAACAAAAGTTTAAAGAACAACAGATATTATGTGTGTTCATGGACAGTATATCCTTACATCACAGTGTCTTTCTAAGGACAATTATGACTTTATTTCTTTTCTCTGCCAAAAAAAAATATCTTGAGTGGAGAGGCTTTCTGATCTGATTTTGGCCACAGTAAAATTTTCACCACAGACTGTGCTTAAAGCAGCTCACAACAACAATTTTTTAAAATATGATTTTGAATAACTGCTTCCAAAAGTGATCAGCTAATTCAAACATTAAATGCAATTCAGTGAATACAAAGTAAATGCAAACTTGCAATAAACATGACTATATGATAGCAGGACCTCCCCCCTCCCCCCTCCCTCCTCCTCCTCGCAAGCCAAAAATGCTGGGGGAAAGCCATGGTCAACTTAGATCCTTTTCTGCAGCAGCATCCTTGCTCTGTCAAGACTTCTTCCATCAACATACATACACACACTCTCCACCTTTGCCTTTGAAAAAAATCCAGATTTACGACTATGGGTAGTCTTTTAAAAATAGAAGACTACGACGACAAAGCTCCAGCTGAGTTTAATAGGATGTGTCATTACCACATCCTCCTTCATTGCTCACGCTTTGGGAAACGAAGCCTTTGTTCTCCATCACATCCCTGTTCATTTTTTTAATATGCTAATATGCTGATGGCTACACATCTGCATTTGGTCTTCTCCATTCATGTTGCAATTTATTTAATAAGGCCAAGAGCTTTTAATAATTGTATCTCAACTATCATATTAGAAATACATCTTTATTTATGATCAAGTCAATATGCTAGCTATTCATAAGACCAGAAAAGAAAGAACATGCCAGTTCATCTTTTGTGACATGTTCTCCTTCTCCTCCTGCTCCTTCCCTGAAAATTCTTATGTTAGCTCACTATAATAGAAAACTGTCACAATGTGTGTACCAAAGCGCTAGTCTTCCTTTTTGTGTGGATGGAAAATAGTCTGGCATATACTGTTAGGGCAGTGATGGCGAACCTTTTTTTCCTCGGGTGCTGAAATAGTGCGTGCACGCGCTATCGCACGCATGTGCGTGCCCACACCCATAATTCAAAGCTCCTCACTCGCCCCACCCCCCTGCGCATGCGTGCTCGACCCTCCCCCACTCCCCCATTTCCCAACTTCCAGTGGGCCCGGTAGGCCCGTTTTTTGCCCTCCCCAGGCTCCAGATGCTTTCTTAGAGCTTGGGGAGGGCGAAAACGCTCCCCCCGCCACCCCGGAGGCCCTCCGGAGGCTGAAATCGCCCTACTAGAGCCTCCGCGGGAGCCAAAAATCAGCTGGCGGGCACGCACATGCATGCTGGAGCTGAGCTAGGGCAACGCATGCCGACAGATATGGCTCTGCGTGCCACCTGTGGCACCCGTGCCATAGGTTCGCCATCACTGTGTTAGGGTTTCAATTTTTAGCATTGTCTGGTTCAGTTCTGGTTTAATGTGTATGATTTGGGCAATATTCTCCCCTCCCCTCCAACACTCCCCCCATTTTTAACACACTCCATTTATGGCTTTTTGTGTGCCTACAAGATAGTGTTAGAATCGATTTGTTGCTAACCTCTTCATTTATTTTGTAAATGCACCATATTGTGATCTTTGTATTTGTATGTCATTCTCAAACTGTGTACCGTTTTGTAGGATGCTCCTAATCAGATTCTGGGATTACGCAAACTGAGAAATGCTCCACCCAAAAAGACAAAAATATCAGGTTCAGGAAGCTGGAGTTTTTAAAAAGTAGTCTAGTAATGTAAGCTGTAGGAAAAAAGATCCCCATTTTATACAAATAGCCGCATATCAAATACTGTAATAACATCATAAACGCAACAATGTTATATGAAACTTAATTGAAGTTAACAGTATGAAAATGTCTCTATAACAGGTCACGTAAATACTACTACTGTGCATGTCTATGGAGATTCTCAATCACCCAGGTCATGGTTGTCCTAAAGGTGCTTTTCCAAAAGTCAACTGGACTTTCTTCGTTATTTTTCTTTGAAAATGTTTTGCTTTTCATCCAAGAGCGTCTTCAGTTCTTAGTATAACAGTTGGCTAGATTCAGGGGCAGGTTGCTCACTTACCTATACCAGTGCGCTGCGCGCGCATCTCCACATTTTGGGCGCGCGCACGCACACACAATTTTGCTTCTGCGCATGCGCAGAAGCAAAATCTCACCAAAATCTTGCAAGGGGACGTGCGTGAGAGAGATTTTGGTGTGATTTTCCTTCTGCGCATGCACAGAAGCAAAATCTCGCCGAAATCTCACGAGATGCGCGCGCGTGCGTCCCATCGCAAGATTTTGGTGCGATTTTGCTTCCACGCATGCGCAGAAGCAAAAAAGCCCAAAAATTCTCACAAAAAGATGGCGACGCGTGCGACGGACCGGCGGAGATGGCAACAGAGCGGTCGCGTGCAAATTGCACAATCGGCCACTCCCTACCGGAGCTACGCACTGGACAGCTCCGGTAGGAACCCACCACTGGCTAGATTGCTTTGACAGTCTGTATCTATCAATTAGTCTTGGATAACACTGCAATTTTTCTTTAAAATAAAGGAGAACACATTCAAAATAAATTCACAAGACAGATGTAAATCCAACAATTTCTCCCTTCCAGTCAAGAAACATTCCATTTTCCCTTCTTTTTTACATTTCAGGATGAACAAAGCAGGGGAAAAATATTAATTTTTTTCTATAGATTCTTAACATAGTGACATAATATGTAATACTTGCATTTATTTTCTGTAAGAATTATACTTTGTGTAACACTTACTATATAAATATTACATTAATATTTCCACACCTTCTCACAAAATGTAGCTGTGTAGCTAGAAAATAGACATAAGCATCAGCTGAAACTAGATCTATTCTGTAGCAACATCTAAATAACACAAACCTGTGTTTCTCAACTTCAGCAACTTTAAGATGTAAACACATACTGGCAGGGGAATTCTGGGAGTTGAAGTCCACATTTCTTAAACCTGCTAAGGTTGAGAAACACTGACACAAATGAACAAAATCCCTGGAAAGCCTCAATTATTCTTCATCATCTTTTAGTAGTGCTTCTCAAAATGGATGTAACATTTTGTCCTTGATTATTTTTATGCAGAAACAAGCAAATGCCATTTCTGGTCTCAATTATCCATGCTGTATTTAACCTCAGGACAGACTTTGTAACGGGTTAGAAGTAATTTGGTCTTTGAAGGCCCGTTGCTCATTGTAGTTTCTACAGAATTTGGTTGGTTGAGCAATAAGCAGAACTAAATTTATTGCCATTCTACAACTAATGTAGGCTGTGCTATTTCAGCCCCCTCCCCCACTGTTTTCCCCTGAGAAACTGGTTTTAAAGACTTCATAGTTGAATATACATCTCTGTCTCCAGATGTGGAGGATGTATTGACCAGTTGTTACTGTCTAAGGCAGTGATGGGGAACCTATGGCACGAGTGCCACAGGTGGCACGTAGAGCCATATCTGCCGGCACGCAAGCCATTGCCCTAGCTCAGCTCCAGCACGCATGTGCGTGCCCACCAGCTGATTTTTGGCTCGCGCGGAGGCTCTGGGAGGGCGATTTTGGCTTCTGGAGAGCCTCCAGGGTGGCGGGGGTGGAGTGTTTTTGCCCTCCCCAAGCTCCAAGAAAGCCTCTGGAGCCTGGGGAGGGCGAAAAAACGGGCCTACTGGGCCCACTGGAAGTCAGGAAATGGAGGAGTGGGGGGGTCACGCACGCATGCGCAGGGGGGTGGGGCGAGTGAGGGGCTTTGAATTATGGGTGTGGACACGCACGTGCATGCGATAGCACGCGTGCGCACTATTTCGGCACCCGAGGGAAAAAAGGTTCGCCATCACTGGTCTAAGGCAAGGACAACAGAGTGGATATTCTCAGCAGTTGTTACATAATTCTTCCAGATATTTTCCCTCCTTTATTTTATCTTTTTATATTTCAATAAAACAACTTGAGGAATCAAATAATCAAAAATTAAAATCACATTCACATATAAATATACATTCCAATAAATGACAAGAAAGAAATGGCTAGATGGTTGCATGCCAACACCAAAGGCCCTCTTAAATAGTTCTGTTTTAATCATTTCCTAAAAACTAATAAGGTAAAAGAATATTTATAGGATGGAACTGCTGGAATGTATTTGTAACGGATTGTTGTTTAGGTCAATACTTTTGCAATTGCAATAGTGAAGACTTGATTGAAAAGAATGTGGCCTTTTTCTATTTGTCAAAAGATATTGCCTTTATTTTATAGACATTTTAGAGGACATTTTCTCCACTACTTCAGCATATATAGAGCCGAGGTGGTGCAGCAGTTAGAGTGCAGTACTGCAGGCTACTTTAGCTGACTGTGATCAGCAGTTCAAATCTCACCGGCTCAAGGTTGACTCAGCCTTCTATCCTTCCGAGGTAGGTAAAATGAGGACCCAGATTGTTGGGGGCAATATAAATATACCGTACATTGCTTACTGGTGTAAACCGCTTAGAGAGTGCTTGCACTTTGAGGCGGTATATAAGTCTCACTAATAAATAATAAATAAATAAATAAATAAATTCAATTAGCTGTAATTCTAGGCTCTAGAAACAGCTTAAGAATTTAATCTGGGCACACTAGGACTGACTATGTCAGAAGATATTTGCTTGTTAGTAGAGTAATTCCTGGACATATGTGAATCTAGCATCTAAAACAAGCAGGCATTCCCCAGTTAACACAGGCTACCTCCTAAGTTTATCCTCTATGAGACATGCATGCAAATTGGGGGGGGGGACCTTGAATCAGAGGAACAGCAATGGTAAAGACAGATGTGACTAGCTCGATTTTTATTTCCTATGGTTTATGACGTCTTTAAATCAGCGTTGGCTTTGATTTATTGATCTTTACTTTCTGCAACTGTTGATTGTGTATCACGAGATCAGCAGGCACTTTGACAATTTGTAGGCTTCTGCATTTCTTCATTCAGGGGCAGTGTAGTATTTTACAAACATTAGCCAAACAAGTTGAACTATAAAAGCCGTAGGCCGGGTTAGTAGAACGTTAAAAGAATGTTATAAAAGTTGTACCATTATTACAATGCCCCCTAATTTGGTTGTACCACAACTGTGTATAGAGTTCCCAATAAGCATTAGGCAAATGAGGTCCCTGTGCTAAAACATATTGGTCAAACCATGCAAATGGAAGACAGACAGTTTTTCCTACAGCACCTACGGAGCTCCAGCCATCTGTCTTGACCTGCTCAAGGTGTTTCATTTCATTCACAGAAAAAGGAGAGAAGAATTTTATATTTGGCGTGCAAAATACCAGTCTAAACAAAATCCATAGTCACATATGCTAGTTCACTTGGGTACAGGGCAGTTGCATTGTTATAATGAATATACAGAATGTGTTGTTTGTATTCAGAAGGCTCTCTTGCCAGAAGTGAGGGAAATAAATCCCTCCTTGAAGTCATGGACTGCCAACATTCCCATCAGAGTTAATAATTCTATGTTAAAGCAGCCAGTGATCGGATTCATTCTAAGCTTCATTGTTCCTACCTTTTCTTTACCTCATTGGGACTATGCAATGTTTTTTTATTTTATTTATTTATTTATTTGTCAAACATGTACAGGATAGTAGTTGTTTGTATAAACATAACATAAGTAAAAAGTACCAATAAAAGAGGACAATAGGACAGTAGGACAGGAACAGTAGGCACAGTGGTGCGCTTATACATGCCCCTTACAGACCTCTTAGAAATGGGGAGAGGTCTACTGTAGACAGTCTAAGGTTAGTTTTGGGGGTTTGGGGAAGAAACCATAGAATCAGGTAGTGCATTCCAGGCATTGATCACTCTGTTGCTGAAGTCGTATTTTCTGCAGTCGAGTTTGGAGCGGTTTACATTAAGTTTGAATCTGTTATGTGCTCTTGTATTGTTGCGGTTGAAGCTGAAGTAATCATTGACAGGAAGGACTTTTTGATATACGATTTTATGAACTACATTTAGATCAGATCGGAGGCGGCACAGTTGTAAATTGTCTAATGCCAATATTTCAAGTCTGGTGGAATAATATTTTAAACTTTTCGACTATAGAGGCATAGTTGTTCTTGTGCCAGGCCTTCAGACTCCTTCCCCCTCACCTTTAAATTGCAGTGTTGGAGCAAATTGTTGAGATTATCTTGGTCTGCAAGAAGAAGAAATCATCTGGTGCTAAATGAATAAAACTAGACCACTCAGTAGAAATTCTAATAATGAATCTGAAGCTTACATATTTTTGAGAACTATGAAAGAGGAACTTAATGTTGGAAAAACTATAAAGCTAACAGTAGATAAAGTAGCTAGATACTATCCCTAATTACAAATAGTCTTTAACTTACAATCAGCAACTGGCTCACAGTTTAAAGTTATGATGGACCTCTCCAGAACTACTTAGGACCTGGTTTCAAAGTTCAAACAGCTGCTCCTCTCACAGTCATTTAATCGCATTTGGACAATAGACAACCAGTCCACATTTATAGCCATTCGCAGCATCCTGCAGTCACATGACCACGATTTACAAACAATTTTGCTAGAAACCAGTGTTTACTTTCAATTTCCTGCAAAAATTCCCATTGGGTACAATGGGTTTGTGTAATGACTACAGCATTCACTTAACAACTTCAGAGTTTGATTAGCAACTGCAGCATTCGCTTAATGGCCACTAGAAAAAAAGGCATAAAATAGGGCACAGTCAAGTTATTACCCACTTAATTACTGGCATGACTTATGACTGTAATTCCCGACTCAATTATAGTTGTAAATTGAGAACTAGCTGTACAATTGTAAGGAGCAGTTCGTGGCAGAAAAGCCTGGTGAACTGAGTTCTCTCAAGTCATAAGGAATTGGAAGCAACTGAACCAGCAGTGGGTTGCTTCCGGTTCAGACCGGTTCTTAGAACCGGTAGCGGCAGTGGCAGGAGGCTCCGCCCACCCACCCGGGACGCTCCAGCCACCCATCCGGGATGCTCCTGGGCATGCGCAGAAGCTTCTGCGCATGCGCACGTGCGAACCGGTGGCGATTTAATTTAGAAACCACCACTGAACTGAACAATTATGAATTTATGGCAGAAAAGATCATAAGCAGAGCTCTGGTACTAAAATAGGTTTCTGGACATATAGTACTCTCCGGGGTACATTATTTCATAACCATAGTTAGATATCTCAAACTAGTTGACAACTACTTGACAATAAAAACAAAATAGGTCTTGTGTATCTATTTTGCCCAGATTTGAAATATGAACTTGCTAATATCAGCACATTAATTTTCCAAAATCGCATAACAAATAAAAGTTTCCAATTAATACATACCGTATTAGCTTCATTTCATATTTTGAATGAAGTTCTTTCATCTCAACTAATGGTACTGTATTTTTCCAGAGTAAAGGATACTACTACAAAATTTATCGTTTAAAATATTTTCAATACAACCGATTTCTAAAACAGTGTGTATACTACTAGCCATGCACATATTCTAACATCAACATTTTGACCATATGTGATTATATGCATGTCCACATTGCCTGATTATTAATGTATTAGCAATTATACATTAAAGTATTTTTTCTGAGGTTAACATAAGACAGCAATTTTGTCCAAATAAGTGTAGTATAGGAATTGCCTGATATCTGTTTTTTTTAAATCAAAATGGCATTTTTTTCACGACTTAGTTATTGTAACAATAATAACTTGATTTCATTATAATGCTAGCAGGGAACCAAACAGATAATCTTTGTCCATTATTTATTCCTTTTATTTTTCCCAAGTATTCTACTAATTACTAATGCTGCCATCTTCTGAAGTTATATAACATCTAAGCCTTAACAAATATACGTCCTATTTCCTCTTTAAACTTTTGATTGATATATTTTAGGTTTTTTCCCAATGAATTCCAATTAGGACTGTGCCCCAAAGGTGCATAAGCTGCCATCATCTCATTTATATAGTTTTAAACTACTGCCAAGGAAGAAATTTCATTTATTCCAAACATTCAAAAATGCTTTTTCTATTCTATTATTATATAATTATATTTTCAACTCTCTTTCTCTCGCCTAGGGCAAATACTTCAAGATCAGTTTAACCATATGCTTGACGTTATTTATCTCATCTAATCTTCTCTAATAACTCTTATTAGTTAAGCGGGCTACATAGTAATATAATGGTAATTGGAGAGCAGCTAACTTGCCAACTTGCTTATTTTCATTTGTATTTTCTTTTCAATTTTTTTAAAACTTTCCATTATTACAACTTGCCTTTGCTGTTTTGCAAGCCAGCATCCCTGGGATGCAGTGGGACGTGGTAGCTCAGAGGCTAAGACTCTGAGCTTGTTGATCAGAAATGTCGACAGTTCGGCGGTTTGAATCCCTAGCGCCAGGGGTGAAATACAGTAGATGTTTTAAGTAAAACTAACATCTGTATTCTTGAAATATGGTATGAATTATGTACATAAAATATTTTATTAGTCATTTATAATTTATCACTTCTGATTTGCAGTACTTACCTTGAGAAATATGACATTCATACATTTAACCAGTTATGTTTTCTACTCAAATATAGTCTATGCCTCTTCTTATTTTAAAGATGGTGGGATTCATTTTCTCAGGGAGATAAGTGATTGAGGTGTTTCCATAGATATAGTAGCCATATTCAGACAGATTCTGAATAAAAAGACATAATTTTAAAGAAACTAGCCCATTTTGATCTGGGGGATTGAACTAATTTAAGATGCTAGTTCAGAATTAGCTGATATAAACAAGGACAGCAGGTGGTAGCAGCTTGCAGACTTTGACTGATTTTGAAAAACTAAGCTGGGTTTTAGACCTGGTTAAGCACCGAGAGACTGCCTGAAAATTCCAGAGCTGTAGACTAAATTGGGAAGTCAGGAAAGCGTCCCAGAAAATGGCAAACCACTTCTGTTTTGTTGCTAAAAAGACACAATGAAGTAAGCTCAGTTTGAGGAAGCATTTGCCTTCATGTGAGCTAAAGTGAGGATGAGATGAATGTTGATTTTCTTTTCTTTTTTTTAAGCTACATTCGACAAAACTGTAAGGAGATGGCTCAATTATAATTCCTCCTAAATCTGAAATGTAAGGGCAGGCTTGATCTATGCTACGTCAATTCATTGAAGGTAAGTGGGGACAAGAGAAATCAATCTGCTGCCGCTGATACAATGCCTCCGGTGACAAGCAAAATGGATTTAGCATTCTCAACTCTTCCATTTGCAACTTAACAAAAATGAAGGATTTATACCTAACGTGCATGGGCTTGTGCTCTTTACATGAGCATGTAAACACTCCATTTGTGCTCAGTGTCCAAAGGAGGTGGTTGTTGCTACCCTTCCATCTTCATGACATGAAGTTACTGCAACATCTTTTCTCTGGCAGGGATGGGTGTTTATAATATATAAATGCATCAGAGCTATTTACAGTTCTAAACACCTGGCGGGAAAAAGAAAGGCTCCAATCTTGCACATTTAGCCTAAAATGCAAAAGTGGCAGCTGCCCTGAAATAAACCTGTTTTGATGGATGTTTTATGGTCATCTTAAACATGTGGCTATTGAAATTGTATCGTTCCCTTTTTGCAAGGGCCACCTGGAAACCTCAAAGTACAGAAATATTTTGAAAAGATCTGTGAAAAGATTGTGTGATTCAACTTTAAGGCATGAAGCTGGGGATCCTCTTACATTCAGAAGATAAAATTAGGTCTTTAATATTCTTACATCATGGTAATTTAATGAATAAGAGATCTATTTTGTGAAGAAAATAGAAGTATTACTATTAGCAGTTTCTTAATTAATATACTACGATATTTATTATGAGGGGGGAAATGGCAAAGGTTAGCTTTCTTTCACTTACGCATAATTTATACCCCTTAGCAATGTCTGAAACTTTTCTTCCCAATGTCTTATTCAGTTAACTTTGCCATACATTGTGTAAAACTAAAAAAAAACTTGATAGATAAATGATTTTTAAAAATCCAAAATCCATATTGTATAATTGTCTTATTAGAAGTAATCAAAATTGGAACAAAAATGTGCAAGTTTTTGTTATTCATTCTACAAACAAATTATTCATTCTACAAACTCATCGGGGATGGGGGGAAAAGCAGGAAGAACTACACCAGCCAGCATAGACAAAATAGAGGGAATGGCCTTGAAGCACAAGAAGAAGAGCTGCTACGAAGGAAACAGTCAGATAAAAGGGACCTGAGTCTGGGCCAAGAACATAATGTGAGTAAACATCTCAGACAAGCCCATCCCCAGTTTACACAAAGATAAAGGGAGGGAGTTAAGGAACCACATTCAAGATTCTGTTACAGTAGCATTTTAATAAAAGTAATACTGACCTACATGGCATTGGTTTCCAAGTCTGATCTACCTTGAAGGGCTGGTAGGTAGTTCCACAATGACATCTGCAAATATAATGTGTAAGGAGAGCCATTACTCTACAAAGTTGTTTGATCATGCAATTTGATATAATTTCCGGCCTGGAAAAAATGTTAAGAAATTATTGTCAGTAACATGAATGTTTCCTGCTGCATTTTGTTGCTTCTTTTGGCATCATGATGTTTGTTTATGCACAATCAACACCTTCCCCTTAATAATAATATTTTCATTGAGAATCCTGCCTTATACAGTATGTGTCAAGAGAAAAGGTTCGTTGATGCTCCTCTCCAGTCTTAGATTATAGGGCTTCGTTTTTAAAGCTCCATCATCCCAAACATTCTTCAGATTCTCAGCAAAATAACACAAAACAGCTTTTAATGATCTTTTAAGATAGGATAATGGATGGCTTTTGTAGAACCAAATGTCCATGCTCTCTTGGAAGAGTCTCTTCCAAAGAGAAGGGTGTGTTTGTGTGTCAGCGAATGCAACCTTCATAGACTTTCCCTATTGGGCACTTAACATGTAGGGCACACATATAGACTTTTCCAGGGGTGGGTTCCTACTGGTATGGTCCAGTGCGCAGCTCCGGTAGGGACCCGCCGATTATGCAATTCGCACGCGACTGCTCCGGTGCCGTCTTCGCCGGACAGTCGCGAGCGTCGCCATCTTTTTAAAAGATTTTTTTAACTTTTTTGCTTCTGCGCATGCGCAGAAGCAAAATCTCACCAAAATCTCGCGAGGGAACACGCACACGCGTGAGATTTCGGCAAGATTTTGCTTCCGCGCATGCATGGAAGCAAAATCTTGCTGAAATCGCGTGTGTGTGTGTATCCCCTCATGAGATTTCGGTGAGATTTTGCTTCCGCGCATGCGTAGAAGTAAAATCTCGCCAAAATCGCATGAGGGGGTGCACGTGTGTAGCAAGCACGTGCACGAAAGATGGAGATGCGCACGCAGCGCACCAGTATTGGTAAGTAAGCAACCCGCCCCATAACTTTTCCCAGCTTTGAAATCTGACCTCAGTTTCAATATGGCCTCAAACATGGAGTGAAGTCAAGGAAAGATGGACTGCATGGAAGAGAACCTTACAGGAAGTTCTCTACTTGGGAATTGGGTCTTCAAGAAACCAGACAATCCACAGCAGTTGCATTTAGGTGAAATTAGGAGGTTTCCAGATTTAAACCTCAGCTTGATAGCAGTCAATTGCCAAAATATCTTCTGTCACAGTCTTGGGCAACTTTCTGGACATCCTGGTTTTTTACTTTTGTCTGCTGCTACTTCCTTGATAGATTATTCTTGACTGGGCTTTGACTATCCTATTATTGTCCACTATTGGAAGCGCCACACTTTCTGTTTCTTTTTAACCTCTGTTGAATTATGTCTTAACCTCTCTTGAATTATGTCTTGTGCTCTATTAGTCAACAATACTTGCCAAATTATCATTTCCAGTGAGACACAGGGAAATGAATAAATACATGTCTAAATAGTATTTTTATTAACTCTATTTGAAAAATTGACCTGTAAAGAAAATAAGATCAGATTTTACGTTTTGCCATGATTCTTTCACTATTTGATGGAGGTGACTTCTTAAGACCTTGGGTCACAAAATCTTTGCATCTCTGACCCAATTTTATACCTCTGGATAAAATCTACTGTATCTATGTGGTGACTAAGCATCAACACCAAGTTGATTGTATATAATAATTTATAATCAAACCTCACCTAGGACAATACAGTGTATACTTTAACAGTGTTTTCCTGGTAATGCTGCTTTCGGTGTTGTTTTCCTTAGGTCAGGGGTGTCAAACCCGATTTCATTGAGGGACACATCAGGGTTGTGTTTGACCTCGGGGAGCCGGAGTGGGCATGGCCAGGGTCACTTGTGTCGGGGGGCGCCTGTTAGGGCCCAAGCACTCTGAAAGAGAAAACGGGCTCCTGCTGCGACTGCGATGGCCTCCTGCAACCCTCTGCCAACAAAAATGGGGCTCGGCAGGACCTGTGTATGGCCCTCCTAAGCTCTGTTTTCATTGGCAGAGGCATCGCAAGCCAGTCCTTCGCTGTTTCCAGGGTGGCCCTGTGGACCAGATCCAAGCAACCTGCGGGCCGCATCCGGCCCCCGGGCGTTGAGTTTGTAATACCCTGCCTTAGGTAGAAAGGTGCAGGATTTTCCTTATGTTTTAACTTTTGTGTTAATCTCACCCCAGATCTTACAGGAGAGCTTTAGATTTATTTTGGACTGGAGAAGCTCCACTGCTTGCAGTCAGGATAGGGACAGAGGTGCTATGTCTGCATGCTGGTAAGGGAATTCTGGGAGTTGAAGTCCACACATTTTAAAGTTGCTAAAGTTGAGGAACACTGTATGGGGATATTTATAAAGCAAGTACTGGAAGCAGAGCAACAAAATATTATTTATGCATTTTTGCATGTCATCTAGTACTGCATATAAAAGAAGAACATTTTATTATTGACAAGCCAGGCCCTTTGTAGTCCTGAAAAGTTTCTTCCTCTGTCTTGTGCAGAATCTGGAAAACATTACCGGTTAAATTTCAGCATTTCTTGCTGTCTCAGACCAGACCTAGAAGCTGGCCTTTGCCTGCCTTGAACTCTTCAAAATCTCCCTTATCTATATAAATATTCTGGACATCTTTTATCTGAGCCAGATGGTTTCATAATACTTTTCCATCACTGTTCCTTCACCCTTTTATTTCCAGCCAAACAATGTCTCTCCCACTTGCCAAACTATACATAATATAACATTCCTCAGTATTGGCACTATTCCAAGTTCCTTGTTGTGTCTGTGTCTTCTATGAACTATCTCTTTCAGGAATATATTATCCCATCTGCTTTTGCAGTACTTTGATCCTATTCTCTGTTAATCCTGTTACATAATATATCAATTACTCTAAAAGCAACGAAGGTGAATTCCACCAGTTCCTCTAGCAAGATCTGGTAAATCAATTAACACTATTGTGATTTTTTTTTCTACAAAACCGAACACGGAATCTTATTTACTGAATGTTTTATTAACTAAAAACATTTTAATATTGTTCCTCATTGATTAAGATTCTGGGAAAGAATGCAACATATGGAAATCATAAATCAACAAACGATTATCCTGTAATTGTAAAAATGCTAATCAACATTTTTAATGCTTGGGTAAATATTGCTCATATTATCTTAGTTTAACGTCTATTGGTTTGTTAAATATGGGCTAGGAACATCTTATTAGGGAGCCATATTCAAGGATAAAGATGTGATATGTGGTTAAAAGCTCCTTCTTTAGCAGTAGATTTGAGGTGTGCTTTTAATATTTACATCCTGCTTTTCCTTAAAACAAAATCTGATCGCTACATGTGCTATATATATATATAAAACTGCCTTACATCCAATCCATTTTATCCTTTCAGCAATCCTAGACTAGTGTGAAAAATACCAAAGACAGATCCAAATTCACCCACTGAGTTGCATGCCTAATGAAGGTCTCAAACTGGGTCCTTTTTCTACTCCGATGTTCTAACCATCCCATTTACCCTAATAGTCCATACCTTTGTGGTTCTTCTTCTTCAATCCTGTTAATTGGTTTCACCAGAATGAATTAAAAATGTTGATTTAAAGTACCTTGAGGCTTTTACTTCATTGGAGTTTTTTGTCAAAATCAGAGGTGGGTTCCTCCTGGTTCAGACTGGTTCTAAAGAACCGGTAGTAACTTGGCAGCCTGGGTCACTGGAACCGGCAGCGACCCAGGCCTGCCACGCCCCTGAGCTGGTTCTCTCGGTGGCGCCATAGGCGTTTTTTGCTTCTGCGCATGTGCAGAAGCTTTGTTTTAGCACTGCGCATGCGTGCAAGGCGTACATGAAGCGCGGTGTACACAAAGCGCGCCCCTGAGCAAACCGGCAGTGAAGAAAACCGGAACCCACCCCTGGTCCAAATGCTGTGCTTAAAATACTGAAATGGTATCATTTCAGTTGCCTGGAAACCAGGCTTGTGTTTCTTTTTGCTGTATTGAATCATAACAACATTTGATTTGGGATTCATTCCAGTGGTGGGTTGCTACTGGCTTTACTGGCTTTACAACTGGTTCGCTGAATGCGCGCTTCGCTGCACGCGCGCGCGCAGTTCAGAGGAAATAGAACTTCCACATTGCAAACTAGGCAAGGAGCAAGGAAAACAGTTGCGGAGCGGCAATTCAATCTGCCACCCCTGATCATCTGGGCTTCGGAAGCAGAGATAAAGGTCAGTATAACCCAGGGGCAGGCGGGCGGGCCCACTTTCACAGATACAAAGAACCGGTTCGCTCTCGGCTTGGAGTCAGAGCTAACTGTTCAGGTGAACCGGTCCGAACCGGTAGCAACCCACCACTCATTCATTCATTCATTCATTCATTCATTCATTCATTCATTCATTCATTCATTCATTCATTCATTCATTTTCTATAGCTGCCTATTTCAATCAATGACTGTGGGCGGCTATCATTATCAAATTGTAGTTATCCTGTCTTGTGGAAGCAACATCTCTTATTAGTTCTTTGGGGTGCAAAGATTGCGCAGTTGTGATTTATGTAGGAAGCTTGTTTTCCAAGCTTAACCCATTCAAAGAGTCATCTGACTGCAGTAGATTGTCAAGGGCTGATTACAGTATTTGGGGCACTCAATTTGTCCTCTAACTCCCATTGCAGTCCTAAAAAGGACATTTTTGGCTCCAGCATTTTATGACCTTCTAATAGGATACTGGGTTAAATGCAGTCTATGAATTGCCCATCCTAGATTTAGCATGTGGGGCAAATGGAGTCATCCTGCATTACCTAACTCAGTGTTTCTAAACTTTGACAACTTTAAGATGTATGGATTTCAACTCCCAGGCCCTCCATCCCCAATGGTAACCCTCCAACCACTCCCATGCTCCTTACCTGTGGCTTCCTCTGCTTCTTGCTTAACAATTCACACATTTTTTGGTTACAGCCACAGCTACTGTATAATCACCATTGCTAAAAAATGTGGTCACATGACATCATGCTTTACAGCCACATTGCTTAGCAACAGCAAACCTGTCAGTCCCGGTTGCATTGTAACCTCAAGGACCCACAATCCCAGCCCCAGTTTCCATTGTGATTCATGTGACCATCTGCATGACTTCCCATGATTTAAATGCAATGCTTCCATTAATACAGACCCAGACTGCATTGGCTTTTTCAGCTGTTGAATCATACCGATTCTAGTACTCCTATATATTTTTCATCAAGCCAAATCTCCACAATCCTGTATCAATGGGTTTGACTTTTTCGTCCCAGATTCAGGATCATACACGACGTCATGGTTGAATATCATCCTGCTGGATTTGGCCCACTGTTGAAAACTGCCATGATTGAGACTGAGATTTTATCCTCTCCCCCAGGGGTCCCCAACCATCCCCTCTCCCCCCCCCCCGTCGCTACAGCCACTACCACTTCCAGTCCATGCAGCCAAAAAGGTTGCGGACCACTGCTTTAAACTGTTAGCTAACCCCTCCGTGTTGCAGTTATCTGCAGAACATCCCTTCTGTTCTATCCCTAACCTAGGTTATTTATAAAGATGTTGAACACCATGGACCTATCCCTTCATGCTACAGAACCAGTAATAGTACAATTATTTCTATTGCAGATCCACAATCGTATTACAAAGAGTGTTCTTGCTTTTCTGAGGGAAGCAAGACATTAAAAGATATTAAGCAATTCTCCTACTTTTTCCTTTTCTTCTTCCTGACACAACCTCCTCCTTGTACCTCATTTCAAACATAGCTCCAAAATCCTAATAATACCATGCTGTTTGGCCTTCCAGACCTTCTATATTTTCTTTAGCGTTATCTTCCTTCTCTTGGCAATTCTGTTTGAAGGAGATTTTTCCCCCAGGATCTCCCACTTGCCTAGCCTTTAGATTTCAAACCAGGGGATAGTGTAGGAAGTTAGCACCCATCCCTCTCCCAGAAGAATGAAATATTCTAGGAAATATTTAAAAAGGCAGAATATTATAGTTTCCTGGATGAGAAAAGAAGAAACATGTTTTTAAAGACAAAGCAGCTTCCTGCAGCTCCCTGCCAAGGTGGCGCAGAAGAGCCGAGGTGGCACAGTGGTTAAATGCAGCTACTGCAGGCTACTCCAGCTGACTGCTAGTTCAGCAGTTCAGCTGTTCAAATCTCACCAGGCTCAAGGTTGACTCAGCCTTCCATCCTTCTGAGGTTGGTAAAATGAGGACCCAGATTGTTGGGGGCAATATGCTGAACTCTGTAAGCCACTTAGAGAGGGCTGTAAAGCACTATGAAGCGGTATATAAGTCTAAGTGCTATTGCCCCCCCCTTCAGCTCCAGGGTGATGAGATTAAGACATGGCCCTCAGGACATGATAGAATTAGCCCTCTACCCATCTCACCACATTGCACCTGGGAAGATTACATCACCCAGCAAGGCTCAACCAAGCCTGTGACACAGACAGTCTACAAAGTTAGTTAAGACCCCCCGCCCTCTGGGAGTCTGACAGCCAATGGGATACATTTCTTGTACAGGAACAGGAAACTCTAAGGCAGGGCCCAAGGGAGTGTATAAATATATCCCTCTCTCCATTCCATGTGTCTTTTTTTTTGCCCAGGACCTCAAAACCATGTGGTCCTGCCCACCATTAAACCATCTTTTCAAGCAGTCTCCATGTTTCCAGTGTCTTTCTTCCCACTTGGAACTGAACCCAGATGGACATTTCTTCCAACAATTGCCTGGGTTTATTGAACTATCTTCCTGGACACCGAGATACATTTCTTTTCTCAGTTTTTTTCTTCTTCTGCCTTGAGCTCCCTGGTGGTAGCAATTGTCCCACTGTAGGGGCAGAAGGCAGTCTCTTGTCCTCTTCCACTTGATTGGCGTTGCACAAAAGCTCCTGGAGGCTTTCTCCTTTATGAGATCCGGAGTTCAGATTGTACAGAGATTTATGATATTTTTATGCTTATAATACCCAATTCTTTCTTTCTTCTTACTCCTGCTCTTTTTTGTTTGTTTGTTTGCTTCCCTTTCATCCATTCCAAGGTCACCTAACATTTGTAGTATATTCACTGGGATTGAGATAAACATGGCATCTTTTTAAGGACACCATGTCAGAGCTATGACCTTTCCAGTTTAGGCATTTTTAATATCTTTAATACTTAACTGTTTTAGTCATTCATACTGCACAACCCATTTAAAGGATAGGACACTATGCGTTCTAGCTTTATAGTAGTATGCCAGTAAAAATATGGCACAGATAATGCAGATTATTTATGGATATAAACATTACATTCCCTCTGGATTCTTAACCTAATTGTAATTCATACTCAGTGCTAACTTGCCAATACTTTCTTTTTTCCCAAGGCTTCTCTTTTTCCAAGATCGTTTGCTCTTTCTTTCTTGTAGCAAAACAAGTACTGTATGGCAACACATCTCAATCCAATATAAAAGACACTTTTCTTACAATAGCAACAAAAAAGCCTAATTTCTTGAAATAACTAGACTCTGGTTAGTGTAGATACTGCAGTTTTTAAAAGCAACTACCGGTAATACTTGGTTGGATTTCATTTTTTTTTACTATGTTATATTTGTACACTTGCTATGAACACATACGGACAAATCTATAATGTTTGGAAAGGTGCTTATTTCATAATGTCAAGTGCTTTCAAATTAAGACAAATTAACTGGAAACCATTTATTTAAAGAATAAATATACAGGGGATTCCAGAAATCTGGCAAAGTTTACAGATTTATTAAGAGGGAAATTGCAGCCCAATTTTAGACACTTGAAAGTAGCACATTGTATACAGTATAATAAGCACCAGTGGCTGACTTGTAGATCAGGTCCCCAAACTTGGTAACTGAGTTGAAGTCCACAGGTCTTAAAGTTGCCAGGTTTGAAGACCTCTGTTGTAGATCCTTCCACACATTCTCTAAAGAGAAGAATTAGCCTCTCAAAAGGCAGAACCAGATGCTAATTAGCTTAGCCTGTTGTGGCATTAGCAAGATTCTTCCCCTTCCTAAATCCTTGGAGCAGTTTTCTCCTTTAAAAATATTCCCCATAAGTTTGACAAACATGTGTCTAGTCCAGCTCCACCACTTTAGGATTGGCTTCTGGCAATGATTAAGCTGCAATGGGATTGTCTCAGGGATGGGTTCCTCCCGGTTCGGACTGGATCGCCCGAACCGGTAGCGACCCGCTGGTGACGTCACTTAACTGGATCGGCCGGTGCCGGTCCGTGTGTGCCGCCATCTTTTTTTTTGTTCAGCTGCTTGAAAAAGGGCCTCCCACCCACCCCCAGGTTAATACTGACCTTTATTTCTTTGCCCGAAGCACAGCTGATCAGCTCCTCAGCTGTGTTTTGGGCTGATTCCAGCTACTGAGCATGCGCGGAAGCCAAATTGCATGAGGGGACGCACGCGTGCAAAGCATCGCGATGCGAATTGGTGGGGAAGGTAAGTGGAACCCACTCCTGGATTGTCTGTTTGGAAGGGTGCATTGCATGAACTCAGGCAGCACATGTTTGTAATCCATTGTTTGTGGCTTGCTGTGTTATGTGAATCCAGCTAACTAGGGTCAAATTATGGCTTAACAAAAAGGATGAAGGCAGCCCCCCACTGGCACCCATGATATCAACATGCAAATAACACAATTATGTAATTATGACATGACACATGCCTTGTAATTTGGCCTCCTGGATGCTCCTGCCACCCACATGGTAGCAAATAATACCTGAAATGTACTCACTCTACTGTATATTTAGATCTACATTTGTTTATTGTAATGCAATGTTGAATATACATATTCCTTGGGAAGAAGGATCCCAAAATGACTATTCCTTTACATGCTTTCTTCCTCTGCCCCATTTGTAACCACAAATGACACCCCCCCCCAAATTGCCTCCTTACCTTTTTAACAACTCAAAGACACTACACAGAGCAGAAAAAAAAGCTGTAATGGGCATTGGATTAACTGTTTTGGGAGGATGGCTGTTCTGAAGTGGGATAGGTCTATTTCCTTTTCTCATTAGATTATGAAACTAAAGATCTGGGAGAGGATTTGTCCTGCAGAGCAAAACTGATAAGTATTCTAATCTTATTTACTGGAGAAGGGAAGGAATTTATTATCAGTTTACATTATTATTTTAATAAAGTTTGAAGATTGCATGACTAGAGAAATGAGGAAACAGATGAAATACAAAATCAGATAGCAATAATGCACTTAACAAGAATCAAATCAAGGATTGATACTGGTAGATATTAGATTCCTATATTTGAGATATTTTTAAAGAATTGTGATGTAAAATAGTGACATGGGAAATATAGGAAATATACAGTAGATGAGAAAGATTATAAGTATTTGTAAACTCATTGCACAAGAGAGGAAATTTACTAGATTTATTTGAGACATAGTTTAATGCTGGTTTCATATATGCTGTGCATACTTTTTTAATATTACTTTTTCTTTTTGTCTTGTCTACCATATTCAAATTTTTGTCCTTTTTGTCTTTTTTGTCTTGTCATTTTTTAAAAATACCTTATCTTTGAAATAAATAAAATTTATTCCACAACTGCACAGAATAACAACTCTACCTTGGAAAGGACAAGTATTTTATCTGGCACAAAAGAACTTATATCACATTCTTGAAACTTAATGTCTTTGATCCATGAAAGTATCTTAAGTGCAAGACAGCTGTTTTGTCATGCAAGTCTCCTTGCTGAGCAATGTCAGATAACAAATGTGTCCAATTTACTCCTCTTACTCTATCTACCTGGGTTCCTGGAAGGTGTTAATTGCCCATTTCCTGAAGTTACTCTTGGATTGGAAGACCAGGAGTGCATAATATTTTGGTTAAAATAAAGTTGGCTAGGTTCTCGCTCAGTGTATTGCATGGATTCAAAGTATTAATAAATTCTATAAGTTGTGGCTCTGTCACCTAGGGTTTTTTTAGTGTGAAGATATTTATGTCTTCATAACTATACTTGAGCAAAGTGGCTAGTGAATTAGTTGTCTGGCTGATGCTCCAGAATAAGAAGGTTCTTATAGTCACCCTCTACTGAAGTAGCAAAATTATTCTTTTGAAATAATAAATCAATTGAAATTACAGAACATTCTTCCCTAATGGTTTTTGGTCTTAGCACATTCTGTGAATCTCCATTAAGTTTTGTTCAGTTATATAGGCAAAATATATACCTGCTTAGCATGATGTATGAAGTCAATCTCTCTCTATGGAATAACAGCCACAAAGTTCCCAAAAACTATGCTTAAAAAAAAGTAATGAAACCCTAAACCAGTGTTTCTCAATTATTTTCTGTTACGCCCCCCCCCTAGGAAGAAGTAAACATTTCGCACCCCCCCCCCCGAACTCTCCGATCTGGGCCCCAATGGAATTTTAGTGTTAATATTTATTATTTTACTTATTATAAGCTGCAAGCAAACTATTGGCTGGGGAAGGCTGCTCTACCCACTTACCTGGGAGTAAGTCACACTGAACTCAGTGGAGCCTGTTTTCGGTTAGGCAGGCATAGGCTACCATGGTTAGGGCCCTCTTTTGACACGGGGCCAGGCCAGCTTAATCAAGCTGATGTTTTGGGGTTGCCGGCCTGGCCCATAAGCGCTGGCCCACTCACAGCGAATGGTGTGGAAGGAGGCTTTAGAGTGCCGTTCGAAGCTTTTGCCCAGCTGCAGAGGATGCTCCTCCTTGTCCAGCAGCAGGTTCGCCATGCCGTTCATGGCTACCGCGATGCCCACCGAGAACAACAAGAACCCACGCAGCCGCCCCGCCCCGCCCGGCCGCCTTCTCTTCCGGGCTCGGAACAGCGTGCAACTGGGAAAACACACCCTGTCTGGGGGAATCGATTGAGAGGGACCATGCATGTTCCCCGGGGCACACACGCCCCCCTGGCATCACTCCGTTCCCCCCCAGGGGGGCACGCCCCACTATTTGAAAAACACTGCCCTAAACTGATCTCCCACAACTGACTGTCTTCCATATGGGCTAGGTTTAACAATCCTGGTGCAAACCAAGATGTGGAAATCTAAAGTCAGAATCTGGAAGCACTTTTTCAGACTAACACATTTTTATTAAAAGCTAGACATTTTGTTACAGCTCACTTCATCAATTGCATTGGAGGAAGTGAGCAGCAGCTCATGAAAACTTAAGGTTTCTGATAACATTTGTTAGTCAAAAAAAAGTGTTATAAATTCTTGTTCTTGACTAATGTAGACTAACATTCAATGCCTAAGATATGGAAAATTATCTTTAGAATATGAATGGCTGCTGGTTAGAACTGAATTGCTTGTAGTAGCTGGAATCAGAACATAATCCTATCTATGCAGACTCTTTCTTGGGAGTAAATCTCATTATACTTACATCTGAATAAGCATGTTTGAAACTACAGTGCTAGTGGCTCTAATTTAATCATTCAGCCTTTAATTGTACAAAGGAGAATCCCAGATATGTTGCAATCCAAAAGACTGCACTTAGAAATTACATAACTCTGTGATTTGCATGGGGAAAAAAGTTTAGCTGTGCATGTTTATTGGAAAGAATGCTCTCGGCTGTAAAGCCATAGGCAAGTTTCCTTTCCCAGTTTCCAGAATTGGGAATACCACGCAGGCTAGGAATTGTGGAAAATGTTGGTCTAAGCATATTTGTACACAGAATATTGGGGAAGATTACTTTAAGCTTACTTGCAGGAAGACTGAACAGGTTGTTCAGAAAAGTTGGAGTTGCTAGATCTGGATTGCAAGAATTGGAACAACTCTGTCAGCAAAGAAATTCAGGAGACTTTGCTGGATATATTTGTAGAATTGCTCAAGATTAATGCAAGCTAATGACAATAATACAAAGTAATTATAATCAGGAATTTTGCTCCGGGCACAAAACCAGCTGGGTGATTTTTGGGCCAGTCCCTTTCTGTCAGAGTTACGCAATAAATCAGAAGCTTCAAAAGATAACTGCATTTTGCTGATTCAAATAACTTCTTTATAAGTAGAATAAAACATTAACAATACCACACTTTGTTTCAGATCACATGTTGAGATGTTTTCACAGCAAGCTTTAATGGTGGACAGACTAAACCACTCCCTTCTTCTTGCTAAGTTTCTGGACATGCTCAATTAACACTTCAGCCCAATTGTCTGACTCAATCACATGGCTCTCCCAGTCATGAATATTCCAACACTCCTCCCTTCATTACTGGGAGAGACATCAAACCTATTGGATTTAAACATTTCCTATAATGGACACCACCCAATGGTTTGGTCATCATGTCTGCTAAATTATCCTCTGAAGAACAATGATGTAAACGTATCAATTTTTCTTTTACAGCTTCCCTGACATTACAATACTTAATGTCCACATGTTTACTTCTGTTCTTCACTCTGTCACCTGTTGCCATTTTTATACAAGCAGCATTATCTTCATAAACAGTAACAGCTTCATTTACATTTACATTTAAATCTTGTAACAACTGTACATACCAAACTATTTCAGAACATAACTCAGACAATGCAATAAACTCTGCTTCCGCAGTTGAAATAGCAACCGTTGTTTGTTTTCTGGACTTCCAACCAATTAAAGCCCCTCCAAACATTATTACAATTCCAGAATTAGATTTTCTGGTTTTTACATCATTTGCATAATCACTATCAACATAACATTTCAATTTTAATTCTTCAGTGACCTGTATTTGAAGACCTAAATTCACAGTTCCCTTCAAATACCTGAGAATTCTTTTCACACCCATCCAATGCAACTTTGTAGGTGTAGCAGTAAAGCGACTTAAGATGCTCACTGCACAAGCTATGTCTGGTCTGGACCACTGTGACAGATATAACAGACTCCCTATTGCAGAGTGATATATCTCCTGATCACAGGCTTCACTTTTATCCTCACCCAAACTATTGTAAAAATCTGTGCTCATAGGTGTAGGAGCAATATTACAATCTTTCATGTTATACTTCTCTAATAATTGTTCAATTTTTCTCCTTTGACTGAGAATATAACCCTTTTCAGTTTTTTGTATCTCTACACCGAGATAATTCTTTATTTCTCCCAAATTCTTTAATTCAAATTTCTTTTCTAACTTATTAGCAAATTCTTCAACTTGTGATGCATCCTTTGCAATGAAACAAAGATCATCCACAAATGCTAATAATAGACAATTCCCACCTTGTAACTTTCCAGTGTATATGCAACCATCAGCTTTGCAACTCTTGAACCCAAGACCTTTCAATGCAGTATCTAAACATATATTCCAATTTCTGGCTGACTGCTTCAGCCCATAAATAGCCTTGTTCAATTTATACACCATGTTAGGCTTTTTATTTTCATACCCTGGCGCTTGAACCATATAAATTTCTTCCTCTAATTCAGCATTGAGGAATGCAGTGGTTATATCAAAATGCCAAATTCTATGCCTGTATGCTGATGCTAATGCCAGTGCTAGTCTTATGCTCTCACCTTTTACAGTTGGCGCGAACACCTCATCATAGTGCACATTCTTTAATTGAGAAAAACCTTGTGCCACCAACCTTGCCTTATACTGTACTTCACTATTGGGTAATACCTTTTTCTTATATACCCACTTACATCCTACAGCTTTCGTACCCTGTGGCAAAGTCATAGATGTGAACACTTCATGATCTCCCATGGATTTCATCTCTTTATCCATGGCTTCCTTCCACTTTTCTTGTTCAACTTTTGGTAATGCCAATACTTCCTTATAGTTTCTTGGCTCATACCACACATTACACACTTTAACTTTACTGGCAGAATACCTGTCTGGCGGAACCCCTCTGTTCCTACGCTCTGACCTACGTGGCATTGCCTGTTCTTGTGTTTCAAGCTTTTCTGGCTTCATATCTTGTTCAGACTCTCCTCCCTGAACAGAGACACCTTCAGAAAATGATTCACCATCATTAAATGAGTTATTGTCACTAAGTGGATCACCGTCGCTAAGCGGATCACCGTCACTAAGTGAGACATTTTCAGAATTTGCATCAATTCTGTTCCAATTTTGTTCTGCAAAACTAGCAGATCTTGAAATCACTATCCTTTTACTTCCATCGCTAAAGCGATACCCTTTTGAGCCTGGCTCATAGCCCACAAATCTGAGCTTTCTAGCCTTTTGTTGTCCCTTTCTTCTGATTGCCTTTGGAATATGTACCCAAGCAGTACTTCCAAATATTTTTAAATGTGCTAGAGAAGGCTTTCTCCCATATAGCATTGCATATGGAGTATTATTGATGGATGAACTCCACAGCCTATTTACTAAATAATTGGCAGTCAGTATGGCTTCACCCCAATATGACCTGCTCATACCAGAATCCTCCAGTAATGAGTCTTTCATTGTTTGCAAAACACCATTCCTCTTTTCAGCCACTCCGTTCTTCCCCGGTGTGTAAGGATTTGTGCGCCTGTGTCTTATTCCCAATTGTCTCAACCATTGTTGAAAATTTGTTGACATAAATTCAGAACCTCTGTCAGTTTGCAACTGACATACCTGTTGTTTGTACCTTCTCTCTACAAAACTTAACCATTGCTTAAATTGCTGTAGCACCTCTGTTTTACTCTTAAGTAAGTAGCAAAACCCAAACCTGCTGTAGTCATCCACAATGACCAGCGCATACTTTGCTCCTCCCAAACTGGCTTGCATAGGCCCAATTAAATCAGCATGCACCAGTTCTAGAGCTCTTGTGGTTTGTCTTGTGCTAAACTTGCTCACTGGGAATGCTTTGGATTTCGATGCTTTACATACTGCACAATCCAAATATGCCTTACATCCCTTCAAATCTAATCCTTCTGCAAATTCTTTCATTTGTTGAACAACCTTAAAATTAGCATGACCAAGTCGTCTGTGCAGAAGATGAACACATGAATTATGTTCTGCTACATTTTTAAATATCTGGGAACAATGTGGCACCTTTTCTCCCTGCAATACATAAAGATTATCCTCTTTTATGCCCTGTGCACAAACATTCCCATTTCTTTGGATGATACACTTCCCATTAACAAATGTGGTTTCATAACCTTGCTTGTCTAAACTAGACACACTTAACAAATTATGCTCCATTTCAGGTACACATAACACATCAGTAAACCTGGAGTCCAAATATGGAATTTGCACATCGCCTCTTCCAATGATTTTAGCCTTTTGACCATTGGCTAAGGCCACTTCTTCATTGTTTTCTGGGAAAAATCTGGAAAATAAGTCAGAATTATTAACAATTGTTTGACTAGCCCCACTGTCAATCAACCATTTGTCTCTATTGTTATTATAACAAACTTTTGCAACTGCAATCTGTCCTTGCAAATAATGTCTCTTGTCTTGCATATTTCTTCTCTGTGCACAGCTTTTCTGCAGATGATTGGTTTCTCCACAAATGAAACACGCTTTCTTATCTTGCTTGCAGAATTGTTGCTGTGTAACTTGATCTCTCCTGCCTCTGCTCTCCTCTTGTCTGCAGACATCTCGGCTGTTGCTAGAGATAGGCAGCCTGTGGAAAATTTTGCTGGAGACTTGCTGTAAGTTTCCACTGTACTCCTTGTTGGGCCCCCGCCTGTGGAATTTTCCATCAGCATGGCTGAAAAGCCTTTTCTCATATTCATTCAATAAACACGATTTCAAAGCCTCCAAATTCAAATCTGCTTCTGGCTTACTTTCAAAAATAGCTGATACAGTCTCCCAGCTCTGATCCAAACTATTTAACACTAATAAAACTTTCTGGGACTCTGGAAACTTTACTCCACGTTGCTCCAATTCTAGAAAATTAGACTGCATTTTCATTAAATGATCTTCCATAGAATCTCCTGTCTGCAAACTCATTCTGAAAAGCTTTCTTGAAAGTTGGACCACATTACACGCAGAAACATTGACATGTACTGCTTTCAATTTCTGCCATATTTCTTTTGCAGACTTTAATTCAGCTACATTTAAGAATTGATCATCCCCCAGACTTAAAAGAAGATAAGCCATAGCTTTGTCATGAGCCTTTTGATCTGCTGCTCCAAGCACTTGTGGGGGGTCTGCTACGATGTCCCATAATTCTTTTGCTTTCAAAAAACATTCCATTTTTGCAGCCCAAATTAAATAATTTTTCTTCCCCAATTTAGGTATTGGACTGTCTTTAAATTCCATAGCAGCAGCCATCCTGCTTTATTTTTCTTCTCTGCCTGTTCCTTTAACAACACAGACAGCTTCTTATCAGCTTTAAATTACAATGCAGTTTTAATTTTACTTCTTGAGCGATTCCTGGGCCCATAACCTGTCAGAGTTACGCAATAAATCAGAAGCTTCAAAAGATAACTGCATTTTGCTGATTCAAATAACTTCTTTATAAGTAGAATAAAACATTAACAATACCACACTTTGTTTCAGATCACATGTTGAGATGTTTTCACAGCAAGCTTTAATGGTGGACAGACTAAACCACTCCCTTCTTCTTGCTAAGTTTCTGGACATGCTCAATTAACACTTCAGCCCAATTGGCTGACTCAATCACATGGCTCTCCCAGTCATGAATATTCCAACACTTTCTTTCAGCCCTAGGAAGGAAGCAATGGCAAACCACTTCTGAAAAACATTGCCATGAAAACTGCAGGACCTGTCCAGGTGAGAATTAGGCACAACTGAGCAGAAGAAAATATAATATAACTATATAATAATTAGGAAAGAATGTTACTAAAATGTTACATACAGAAGAATTCATTCTATTCACTACTGTCTTGTATTAATTTTCTTGTGATTTTCTTTCTTATTTCTATGAATTAGGTATTTATAGTGAATAGGCAATGGATCTCTAAGAGTTAGTCTGAATTATAAGAAATACCTATTTTTTACTTCCTATAAAAGTGCTTTTCCTCTGAAAAGTTAGAAGGGTTTTTCTGGAGGGGTGTGGTGGTTGTTTTTTTTGCTATCTACCACATTCAGATACTCTTTGAAGATGTATGTCCCAGGATAGAGGATATTAGCGAGAGGTGCTAAATCAGCTAGACATTTACCCGTATTCATTTATTTGCCTTGCTGGAGTTTGTCCATGTTTTCTCAGGAGCAGACCAGGGGTGGGTTCCTCCTGGTTCGGACCAGATCGCCCGAACCGTTAGCAACCCGCTGGTGATGTAATTTTGGCATCACGGATCCGGTTCTTTCTGTGCCGGTCTGTGCTCGCCGCCATCTTTTTTTCTGAATTTTCGGCCGATTTTCCTGTATTTGGATGGCTTCACAGCGTTCTGTGTTTTGAAAAAGGGCCCTTCCGCCTGCCCCCGGGTTAATACTGACCTTTATTTCTTCACCCGAAGCACAGCTGATGAGCTCCTCAGCTATGTTTCGGGCTGAATCCACCTTCTGAGCATGCGCGGAAGTAAAATCACGTGAGCGGACATGTGCGCACACGTACCGAGTGTGTGTGTGTGCAAAATGTCACAATGCAAACCGGTGGCGAAGGTAAGTGAAACTCACCCATAGAGCAGACTGAAACATTTGACAACATCCACCTTCTACAAAGAAAAGTGCAGTTAAAGATGTATTTATTAAGAGCTATAAATGTATCTGTCATGCTCATGGGTTCAGTGATATAGATTAAAATACCATTTGAAGGCACGAGTTTAGTATCTCTGGTCATCCAGTTATTTCTAGATGACAACTCCCAAGATCCCTCAAAACTGGCCATGCTGATTAGGACTGCTGGGTATTATATTGCTATTATTAAACATTATCTGCAACTTTTCTGCTTTAGGCATTCTGGTGTCATTCATCAACTCACCTGTTCTGAATTACAATGCTAATAATGTTGGCAGGGCAAGTGGGACCAACACTAGGCTGGCTTTTCTATGTGAAAGAAAGGGTTCTCTCTCAAACAGTAGTGGGTGAATGGTGCTTTTTATGAATTGATCGAAGATTTTGATGAAACTCTCTACTGGAGTCACAGCATTATACAGCAGTTATCCTCTTTTCTGACCAAAGCTCTCCTCTTGGGTTGCTAACAAAGGAAATCCCAACCTTCCTTCCATTTTACACTGCCAAGGATGGTCTCAATGATTGCTGGTATGGACAATCTTGCCTTTCTATGTCTCTAATAAAGAGACAGTGGCAGCCTTGGTGCTCTCTGAACTAAGTACACTGATGATATAACCTAGTTTGGTAGTGAAACGTCTGCAAGAAAACCACCAAGCTCAGAGAGCACCAAGGACCCTACGGTTCAACCCTGAGCTACAAATATTCTCTTTTATCAATGCAGAGACACTTGGCCTTTCCCCACCTTTGTCTCAGGATACACTGAGACAACAGCATTTCATGGAATCCACATTCTCCAAATTACTTCATCCCATCTCAGTGTGCTTAAAAATAGTTGTTTCTACCTGGTGTCGTGTTTCAGGTAGCTCCTTTATTCTTGCTTCTACTACATTCATCGTAGGAAGCAAACTACTGTGAACTACTGTTGAATGGATGTTGTTGTTTTTATACTGTGTTTTTAAATTTTGTATTTGCTTTTAATTATATTTAATTGGTTATTGTATTTTTTCTCTGTTGTACGCCGCCCTGAGTCCTCCGGGAGTTGGGCGGCATATTTATTTGTTTGTTTATTTATTTATTTATTTATTTATAAGAATATAATATAAGAATACCAAAATAAAATAAAATAATAAATAAAATAAACTTACGAGTAAACTCATTCTCTTAGCATTGTTTTTCTCATGGGAGAAAAACTAGAGGAGCCATTAGTGAGCAACAGGTTTTTTACTAGTCTTGCAGTACCTTAAGGATTATCATTTTATTAAAGCACTTACTTTCAAGCACATTATTAGGTTTAATGTGATTGATTAAACATGTTTTAAATCATTTTCACGACTTAATCAGGTAATAATGCAATATCTGTTTTACAACTATAATGGGTGTGACCTACCAGCTGCTTTGGAAGTAGTCACTAACCATAGGTAATTATCACTGTCTGCAACTTATACATTTCATTTCCCTCTGGCTTCTCATTTGTTTACTTATTGACTCACTAATTTTACTTTATCTCTCATCTCCCTGTTTTTAAGCTGTGTACACCCCACACACACTTAACCATTTTAACCACCGGGTACTGAATAGACACCACATACTGAGCCATAAACTGACCACAGTGGCTTATCTTGCACAACGCGTTGGCTGACGTGTGGTGCGGCTGTGTGAACATCACCATGGTTGCATGGATTTGACCAAGCGGACGGTAACCCGCAGAAGTTTATAGTGCAAGACAATCCACTTCCCCAGTCGTGAAAAGTGTGAACAAAATCCTTGAGGGCTTTGCTGCGCAGGCCAACACCGCTGCCGCCCTGGAATTCACTTCATCAAATGCCCGAATGAAACCCTAACTCTCGTCCTGGGCGGAGCAAGCGGGGGGGGGGGGGAGAACTTTAAGAAAAGTTCCCCAAAAGGAAGTTGTTAAATGTTCGGTTCAACAGGTGAGGGGCGCTTTTAAGACGCGGTTCTGCAAACCGCCGGCTGGGTGAAAGGGAAAGTTTCCGAAAGCCGTGAGGGGAGAAGCGAGCGCGCGAGGCTGGCCCGGCCTCGCCATTCCGAATCCAGTCATTGTTGTGCAGAAGAGCCGACGCGCAGCTTGGTGGCACCAGACACCTCCCTTTTTCCCCCTGGCTGACTCCGATCCCGGCCCTGCCGCTCCTCAGCCTCTTTCAGCTCCGGAGTTTGCCACTCTCCGCAGCCCAGCGCTGATTTCAAGCGGCAGCCGAAGCGGAGCTCCCAGTCTCAGCGCGAGCGAGCGAGGCGAGAGCGCGCGCAGCGTCCGTCTGCCCGTCTCTCGGCGAGGAAGCTTCCTGGGCGCTCGCTTCGAAGTAGCCGAGCCGTTCCCTTGGAAGCAAGCGCCCTCGGGGCTCGTGATTGGCGGCCTCCGCATGGAGCTTTCGGCCGCCTCTCCCCGGAGCCCCGAGGCGTAGCAGCCGCCTGCTCCTCCCTCTCTGCCTCCCGCCCGCCCTCAGCTCCGCACCGAAGTTTGGGAAGCGTTGGGGAAAGTTTGTGCGCCGCGCTCGGGGCACGAAAGCAGGCGCCGCCGCCGTCGCCAGCATCATGGCGAGCAGGCCAGCCGGGTCGGAGGAGGCCGCCCGACCAGCTCCCTGCTCCTCCGGCGGCTCGGTTCTTCCTCGGAGAAGGGACGGCGGCGTACAGCGGCCGCTGTGGATCGTCTGCATGGCACTTTTCTGGAGGCTCGGCGCCGCCGACTCGGAGTTTTCCATTCTGGATGAAGCGCAAGTTTTGGCCACTCAGATGAGAAAACTAGCCGCGGAGGAGTTGGGCGTCGTTACTATGCAGGTAGGTAATATTTCCTATTTTCCCTGACTATTCTCGTTTTCTTTTCCTTCTTCCTGATTTTCTTTTCCTCCCCTTTCCTCCCCCCCTTCCTGGTTTTCCTCCCCTCCCTCCCCCCCTGTTTCCCTCCATCTACTTTAGAAGCTCTTCCTTTCCTCCTTCCCTCGTTTAAGTATTTGATGCTTCTCCAGAAACTCCGTCTTTTCTCTTCTTAAAATGCCTTGATGGAAGAGCAGCTTCGGCGCCTCAATTTTATAAGGAGCCAGAGGGAATCTCTTGGCCGGAGGTTCTCCCCATCCCTCGTTGAGACCCGGGGGGGGGGAGCAAAGGAAACTTTCTCCATGACCAGAACGTGCGTTTTCTCACGACCGCTTACTGACTTCTGATCCGGGCAGCCTCCCGTACCCTTTCATATGAGAGCATCGATGAATGTTGAAACACGATCTCCTGGATTTAGCCTGCTGCCTCCTGGGCAGAGAGATACTTTCGAGGGTGGGAGGCAAGGGAGAGAAGCTCGCAACTGGGGCATTCTGCATACTTTTGGTCTGCCTTCAAAGATTCGGTTAAAAAAAAAATGCTACCTTGAAGAGATTAGAGTCGGAAATCCGAATCTTTTGCACGTACCTGGTTTCGGCTGATTGGAAAACACCCAGTTTTCGTAAATAACTGAAGATTTAACTAAGCGTGAAACCAAAAACCGGAACGAGGTTTCATTGTTTAGTGCTGCTTTCTCCTGAAAACGGTTCTGTTGACCAAGTTTTCTTCAGAAAGAAAGTTAATGAAAAGCATTAAAACTCTGCCTCGGTACTCGGATACTTTAGCGACCTGCTTATTGGGACTAAACCATGGCTATGTTTGCAATTTCTCTTTTGCATTGCAAGTGCTTCATTATTTTAAGTATGGCTTAAATTGGGCACTTTATGATAGCTGATAAAGAGGTGGGAAAAGGCGGCCTTGTTTTGGAAAAATATTCTCACGGTGCACACCATCCATACTTTAGAGCCAGCAACAGATTTGAGAGGCAAAAAAAAATAAATGAGATAGCAAAAAGGGATAGATACAAAACGTCAGGATTATAAATGGAAATATGCTTGAGTTAGGCATAATTTATTTTTTTTAATTTAAGGATCTAAGTTAACAAGTTCATTTCTTTCCTGCAAAAACTCATTTCCTGACCCTGGATAATTTGCTCCAGTTCAGAGGGAGCCAGATGATTAGTAATTATGGTCTATCCCTGCCTTTGTGGTTGCATATTAATGACAGTTTGAGTATTGTCCTTGCTGCAAAGGAGGCTAATAGCTGTGTTACTGCCACCAAGGGCCAGCTCCCTGGACAAAAGGTGAAATTGGATCCCCAACACCCTGCAAATGTAAGTAGTCAGTGGCAAAGGCAGTTTTTAAAGCTTCCAAGATTGAAAAGGAGACACTTCTATGGAAGCAGCAGGGGTCTGTGCCCAAATGGCTCTTTATCTTCTTCAAACCGGCTCCCTTCCATTATCTTTTGAAATATTTTTGTTTCGCTTCCCTCCTGGGGCTCAGCCTTTGTCAGTTCTTCTCTTCCTGGCCTTTATAGTAAGAAGCCATGCATTAAAATGACTTCGCTTAACAAGGTAGATAGTAGTAAATTATTGATACATTGAACTATGGAGAATTCACAAGTCACTTCTTGCAATAGCCGAAAGACGAAGACTTCTCCCTCTGAGAAGCCTACGTATACTCTGTGGTCTCTTGCAAATCTGTTAAGGATTATTGCAGGTTTTTGTTTTTTTGGTGTGTAAATGTGTAGTGAAACTGGATCCCTTCATTTGAAGGACTTTGCATATCTTTGGGTATGTATGAGACCTCTTTTAATCCAATCAAGGTGTATTAACCACATACACATTGATTATACGAGTGCTTTCAAATGTGTAATTTAAGCATATTTAGTTAATAAAACGCCTGTCTTTAAGAATGGCAGATTTTAAAAATGTATTGGTTTCAATAAAAATACCCACTGCAAATTCTAACTATAGCCTACTATTCATAAGGGAAAAGTTTAAAGCCAGATGCCCCCAATAGATTAAAGCA
Organism: Diadophis punctatus similis; assembly: GCA_023053685.1. Classification (NCBI taxonomy): domain Eukaryota; kingdom Metazoa; phylum Chordata; class Lepidosauria; order Squamata; family Dipsadidae; genus Diadophis; species Diadophis punctatus. Next base: position 63,305,361 of record JALIGW010000003.1, read on the forward strand.
CTTTTATTAATACTTATTATTGTTCATTTCAGAAGAACCTATTTGTGTTATAAAAGCTTCTATTTGAAATGAAGGCTGATTTCTGAAGTAGAAACTCTGTTATTTTAGAAGGCTGTGATTTTATTGACTTCTGGTAATAAGTACCGGTAGACAAAAATTCTTGTTATACTGAAAATCTCAGGTCGTAACAATGGTATACGATAGGATTGCCCTATAGTTCTAAGTGTGGTCAGGTGTCCTATAATTCGAATAGATATACAAGAATAGACATTTACTTAATTACAAATCTGCTCTGAGTTGCTGGAGCTGCATAGAAGAAAACCTAAAATGATGATAATTGAGGTAAAAGAAATTATAAGGTTGAGGTTTGGATTGAATTGTGATACAGGTGAAATAAAATAAGATCAGATGATAGGTAGTACTGAAGAAAAAAAATATTATAAATATTTTGGATCTGACCCTGAATATTTTAGTAGGGATACAGCTGATTGGGGAAGTTAAGATAGATAAAGGTCTGGAGGTAATTGTGTAAGTTAAAAAAAGGGCAGTACTGTATGTGACACAAGCAGAAGATGAAAATAGAAAAAATAGGTTGCCACTCCCAAGTTCATGAGACCAATGAGGAGAGGATCTATAGCTGAATTATTATGAAAGGCATCATGGTGTTTATTCCAACTCTGAAGAACGGTAAACCATGTTTTGATCTATTGTGAAATTTTGGCCCTGAGGTAAGCTAAAATATCAGGATCTGGGGAAGAGTACTGAGAGGTTGACTTGATAAAATTTGCATGTATGGGAATTATACAAGATAGATTGCCTATGAGGAATATGACAGGGAGCAAATGTTTTTCATTCCCTCATTAATGGATGAAGAACAATGGCCAGATCTCTTTTGGAAAGGTGAGAAGAAAAATCAAGGGAGCATTTTGTGCCAGAAACCTTCATGATGTGAACATGTCTGATGTGAAAATGCTGCAGAACGCTTTTTAGAAATCAGGTGAACTGTCTGCCTAGATTATAGCTGTCAATAGTGGTTTTCCCCCTTTGTGTTTAATGCAGTATTCCAATTCTAATACCAGACATTATGAAAAGTGTAGGGTTTTTTTGTGAGAATAACACCTTTTCTTCAGATAATAAGGATTCAAATAGTGGAAAATATTCACATTTATTGCATAGGAAGTTAAGGTTGGGACAGGAATATATTATCTAAATAGTAAGCCGCAATTAAGATTTGTTTATGTTTTCATGGCAATATAATTAATGCTTTGATCAAGTTTATTGGTATAGCTGTGTAGCTACTTTTAGATTTTGCATGCCTCATGCTTTATTTTTTATTTAGATTGGAAAATATAGCCTTTATGCTTGGTATAGTAGAATGTAAAATGTATTCCATATTTTGATACAAGTTTAAAACTTAATTGTTAATTGAGGTTTACAAACAAGACATCTTAACAAGATTCTTAATTAGGTACATAACAATGCTTGTAATTTACACACACACACACACACACACACACACACACACACACAGATATTACTTTGTTATATAATGTAAAATGCCAACATTTTACTTCATTCTTCCTGTTGAAAAAGTTTCTACAACAACATTCAATGTATGGCTTAGCATTGACAATAGATACCATGTTTATAGATTTGTGCCAAATAATGTGGCAAAAACGTGGCTGGTCATTATATGTAAAAAAAAAAAGTCTGCAACTTTTAACTTGGATGGTTGCTTATAGCCCCCCCCCAGCTCCCCCCACTTTAAAAGTAGCAATTCTTGTTGCTGAAATATAGTACCGGTATATAATTTGCACTTTGGAAAAGTTTGGTTCATCTGGACATATACTTAGAGGACACATGGGAGCATTTTGCAGTAATGATAAGAATATTTGTTTCTTGAAACTCAGTGACATATGAATTATGCACATTTTCCTGGAATGAATCCCATTGAGTTAAGAAAGGCTGACTTCAAAGTAAACATGCATAAAGCCAGGTGGATTAACTAATATGCTGGCATTAACACTTGCCTACATCACATTTAACTCTAGATTTTTCAGCTGAATGTGTGCATGGTTTAAACTTGAAAGGCAAGTGGTACTGAGTGATAACCAAAGTGATTCACTTCTCATTCATATGTACATTAAATGTTGTCTGTTCAGAATGATAATCACATATGTGACATCATAGGAAACCTTATACATAGGTGTGCTGTGGGTGAGGCATGCATATCTGCTGATTCCTTTTTCTAAATAATGAAAAATAGCTTCAGGTGACTCCCAGCTTGATTTCAAGAAATCTAGATGGGTCATTCTTTTCATACTACGACGTGTTCTGCTTAGAATGTGACCTGCTTTTTTAACACCTTTGCTCTGTTTTTCTCTGTCAAACCGAGGATCACCTGTAACCTTTTTTTTAATTTTTGTACATTTTAAAAGATCTGGAGACTGTTTTCTTTGTATTTGTATTTAAGTTGATCCAACTAGTTCACATGCCAATCTTGGAATTATCTATAAAATAGAAGAACAGAATTTGCTGACAAGATGGATCAGCATTATACACAAAGGTCACGTTTCATGTCAATATTGTAAGAATTGATCATTTCATGTTGATTTAATCCTGCTATTTGTTTTGGATGAAAGCCATCTCTTAAAATCATTATTAAAATATATGCAGCCCGGAAAATAATTGCATCGACACTTCGGCTAGAACAATTCACTACTTTGGATTTATATTGTACATCTTTTGTTCACAACAAGGACTGCAGTGGCCAGCACATCTCTGTTGCATAGGCAGGAAAATGAGGCCAGTGAATATTCTGCTACTTCTATTATAAACCTTGTGTCAGGAATTTCCTGATTGAGTGTCGTCTTGAGAAATTGGGTGGGATTACTGTAATTCTGAGCTGTTCCCCTATCTTTTAGGTACAAGATGTCATTGGGATTAAATCATGTGGTATGAAACAAGGCAGTGTTCAATTCTGTTAATCTGCTTGTCTAGTGAGATGGATCCTGAATAGTCACATGATAAAATACTGGTCAGGATTGAAATTGATTGAAGCAATATAATATAAATCCAGTAAATAAATATATAAATAAAATGGATCTTCCTGAGGATCACTAATTGATTAAAACCATCTCGACCTGTAGCAAGCTAGGTAGCAAATAAATATTATAAATGAAATAAATAAATAAATAAATAAATAAATAAAATGAGATGAATACATCACACAATGAAGGGATGTCAAGTATTTGTGTTAGTCTTGGCTTTTTAACTTTAATGGTCAAGTATGGAGGTAGGAGGTGGTTCTTTGGGTTTCTGTTTAGCTGTATTGTTTTGATAGGCATAGGGTCAGCAGTCATGAGAAGCAATGCAAGAATATATAGGCTTTTGGTTTGCCCCTATAGATTTTTTCTTCCTATATTAACCAAATAAGGTACACATCTCATAGAACTGCTGCAAAAATGTTTAGTGGGTTCCATTATGTGTATTTAGTTATACCTTCTTTTCCTTTTATACTTCTTGTATGCCTTTCCAGCCCTTAATAAGTTTTTAGTGTTGCCTAGCTCACATTAGAAAGGGAAAGTTTGAAGTAGTAGTACAGTATTCCATAGTAACAGTATGGTATTAACTGCCTCAGATTTCTACTTAATAAAGAAGAAATAGATTTGACATATACAAGGGTCAGCAGTTCATTTCCAAGTTGGGAGTACCTAATAACAGGATGAAGTATTTTGCTGGCTGGAGATTTAGAGTAGTAAGAATTGTTAGGTTGCCAAAAATTGTCAACACTTTTTGACATAGTACTGCTTTTAACATTAGTATATACTGTATATTTGGCTTGAAGGGGTTCTGTTATACATTCTACATTCATTGTATTTCTAGCCAAAGCCTTATGCATTGCTATTTACATTATTATTTTAACATTAATAAAGCTGAAAGAAATATAAGAAGGGGACATTTCTGTTTCTTGTTCATTTCTTTTGTGTGTTTAGCAGTACTTGGACAAGAGATGGGTTCCTCCTGGTTTGGACTGGTTCTATAGAAACGGTAGTAACTTGGTGGCCTGGGTCGCTAGAACCGGCAGCGAACTACATCTTTTTTTAAGTACTGCGCATGTGCGCAGCGTGCAACACGTGCATGCCCCCATGGTGCGTCCCTGAGCAAACCGGCAGCAAAGAAAACCGGAACCCACCCCTGACTTGGACTATCTGTTGGCGTAAGTGAAATTATTCTAGTTTATCCTGAACAGTCAAGCTTTATAAGAGAGGCAAAAGTGAACAAATGAATATTGCTGTAATTCCACAATAGCTGATAAAGTATATAACTACAATTAAAAATTACTCAAGTTAGGTACTGTATGGTTTTAGCTTTAATTAGCTTTAATTTTTTTGTTATACAGTACTTGGTGTTATAGTATAGTTAAAGAGTAAGGTAAGGGGTACAGGTTTTGCACGAGAGTGTTGAATGCTTTCCAAACAGAATTTTCGTTTTAAATAATACCATGAAGGGAGAAATGGTTGAATACACAGAGATGAACTGTGCATTTAATTTATATAAAATCCAGTCAAATGTGGTTATTACCATGATCCTCTACTTGCCTACTTTTGGAGTGCAGGTTCTGGTATGCAAGTCAAAGGACAAGAATGTCCTACGTCTAGAAACAGATTAGAGTAAAAGCCGCTATAAAAATGCTCATTTTGGAAATAAGAAAATATAAATCATGCAAATAATGATTGCAATTTGCTTACAATTTGTAAGATTCACAAACTGTGACATAGTGATGATTTTATATTTAGCAATAGCACTTAGACATATATATCACTTCACAGTGCTTTTACAGCCCTCTCTAAGCGGGCTGAGTCCTTAGGGAGTAGGGTGGCATAGAAGAACTTCCAAATAAATAAATAAAATAAATAAATACAGAGTCAGCATATTTCCCCCAACAGTCTGGGTCCTCATTTTACCGACCTCGGAAGGGTGGAAGGCTGAGTCAACCATGAGCCTGGTGAGATTCAAACTGCCAAATTGCAGGCAGCCGGCAGGCAGCAGAAGTAGCCTACAGTACCCCATTCTAATCACTGCACCACTACTGCTCTATTTCTTTGTATTTAATTCTGATTATATTATACTGAGAGCCAGTTTGGTGTAATGATTAAGACATCAGGCAAGAAACAGGAGACCGTGAGTTCTAGTCCCGTCTTAGGCACAAAGGCAGCTGGGTGACCTTTTATTTATTTATTTATTTATTTTGTTTTATTTTTATCCCATCTCTTTTACTTTGTAAGTAAGTGGCAAACATACATAATACTCCTTATTTTATTATTTTATATTTTATATTATTATTTTACTTTATTGTATTATTGTATTTATTTTATTTTATATCTCACCTTGGTTATTTTAATAACTCAAGATGGCTAACATATCCAAGATACTTTCCTCCTCCTATTTTCTCCACAACAACAACCTGTGAGGCAGGTTAGGCTCACCTTGAGCCAGTCATAATTACAAAGTACATGGTGCAATTAGGTAACGTAGAAGTTATTTTGACATCATCATGGATTGAAAGACAGGGCTGTGAATCATGAATTATTTGTCAATATATGAACACTTTGGATTGAACAAATCCTGGTTTAACTTTATCAACTAAATTAAACTTCAGAGTATATGTGGCTTATGTTCGTTTTCAAATATTTAATGTCAAGTGAAATGGGCCAGTTTAATAAGTCACAGCCTTTTTGTAGTTTCTGGTTGCCGTACAGTCCCCCCCCCTTTTTTAAATCAGTTGGATATTTAAAGAAACCAAAAGCAATCCAAAATGTTACAGCTGATAAATCTGTATGGAACCATTTTTCTTACAAAAACAATCTGCAGTGTAGTAATTAGAATTGAAGGAGCGAAGTAAAAAAATCATCTGGTTTACATGATTGTGTGTTGGTTCAGTTCCAACCATAACAACCTTTTTAAAATGCTCCAAGAATGCCCCAAGTCTACAATAGTTTTTCATCCTATTCCTCTTATGCTTTTTTTTTATAGCCAAACATTTTGGAAAGATGTAACAAGGTCCTGATGGAAAAGCTGTTAATATTGTTATGCTTAGGAGAACAAATCTGAATTTTTAATTAGGCTTTAGTTGTTTCTTTGGAGCACCAAGGCATCATTAGTGATGTAAGTCTTGTTGCATTTAGCAGAGAGTGACATTTTGCTTCAAACACAGAGAATGCAGCTGTCCTGCGCTGATAAAAGTTGCCAAATGTGGTGCAGCAAGGTGGATTCGTTGATAATTAGCTGTCCAATTTCACTGCTATGTTGAAGGACCCTGCCGGTCATGTACCAAAAAAAGAGAGAACGAGAGAAAACAAGAGTTATTTATTGGGAGAAAATCCAAAAGCTTCACTCCAGCTATTGCAGGGCTGATAAGATATTTTGTTAAGAAAGCACATATATAATAAGTAGTGTAAATGTTAGGTGCAGCTTCTTAAGAAGACGTGGACGTGTTAATTTAGTCAGCTGAAAAGAATATAGGCTGTGGATGATCCCTTCTTGAATATCAAAAGAATAGCTTTGGCCCAAGCAGTCTCAACACATTGGAGTAGCAGATACCTATAGTCTAATATGTCTGAACGAAAGATGTGTTTCATATGGATTACACATACTCTTGGGTCTATTGTATGAGGAGGAAAAGGATCCCAGGGTGGTGTAATGATTAGGGACTAGAAACAAGGATATCTTGGTTTAAAAGCAGTTTTAATGGATGACATCACAGGTAGATCTCATTGAATGAGAGTTATCAGAGTTATGATGGGGGATTTATCACTGTTCCTCTTAGTTGCGGTTGTCTTAACAACTCCATAGTCACAGGATCGCAATTTAAAGGGCATTTTGGCAACTAGATAACAATTATGATGGTTGTGATCCCACAGTTGTGCGATCACCATTTGTGGCTTACTTTGCTGAATTCCAACAAAGTCAATGGGGCAGTTGGCAGGAGGTGGCAAATGGAATCGTATGACATCGCACTTAGCAATGTGGGATTTGCTTGGCGATGGCAACTTAAACTGCTGTTTTAAGTTGGCACGATAGTGTGACATTGCGATTTACAACTTCATGACTTACGGATGGAGTTGCCAGTTTCAATTACCATTGTTAAGCAAGGACCACTTGACTACTTGTACAATGATTGCTAAACTAGAGTAGGAAACCTGAATGTAGCCTCTGCAGCCTAACCCCGCCCCAGCCACAAACCTAGTCCTTGAGGTCATGCCGTAGCAATTTAGCAACACAGTGTTTTAATTTTAGTGGCTCAGTTTGTTTTGCTTTTTTTCCTCCCCAATCAGAATTATACTGGAAGTGGAAAGGATGTGTAGGTTGGAGATGAAAAGTGAAGCAGGTGTGGGACCTGATCAATATTGGATGAGAGATTATCATAAAATACCAGGGCTGTTGACAAGGTCTAATGCCCTTCAGTTTTAATTTACAATGTAGTTTCTTATACATTTGAAATGATTCTTAAGATATAGCGAGGAATTGATTATTCTGTCTTCTTTTTACTTTTAGTTTAAAAATGTAGGTTAGGATCAATAAAATTATTAAGGACAAACATTAACTTAAAGTTTTGTCTGGCAACTTTCATCAGTTTAAGTATACAGCAATGCATTCTGATCTCTTTTGAGTCAACACCTTGACTGTCAGTAATAGACACGCACTAGACCAAATCTAGTTTTTTTTAATGATCCTTTGGTTGTTACCTGAAAAAGTAGTATTAGTTGCAGGACTGTCTTCATTTTGACTGGAAGCATTTTTTGTCACAAAGATCTTGTATAGATTTAGGGTCAAATTAAAATAGAATTGCTTACCAATGGGGGGGGGGGAATCCCTGCATTTTAAGTACAGAATTATGTAGTGGATTGCTTATGAGCATGTCAAAATATCAGTACTATTTGAAATTTCATTCTAATACATGTTTGCAGTAAAACACTCCTACGCTTATGAAAAAAAGTTAATACATTTCCTGTGTTTCTCCTTGAAAAATAACAATTTTTGAGATATAGTTGAGAGGAAAATAGCTTGCTCTAAATCCAGATATTGCAATATTCGAGTATTTTATGGGAGCCTTCACCAGTCCTCAATATAGCGGCTGCCAGATGTAATATTAAATTATCTTCATACTAACCATTAACCATTAGCAAAATTCAACTGTCACTAGTCTTAAACAAGACTGGTCAGAAAACAGAGGATGTGCATCAATAAGAAGAGGGATTGTATGCAGAAAACTGTCTTCCTATAAATGTTTTTGGTTTGAAATATTTCTCTGCTTATCCAAGTAGCTTCTTCAGATTGAAGGTCCTTGGATAAGCAGTGAAATGTTTCAAACCAAAAAGAAGTCCATTTGCCATGCCTCAACCTCCAGACAACTTTACGAGAATTACTGAAAATCTCCATGGATGTCTTCCTATAACATACTTTGTAACCTTTACTTGCATAAGCAAATCTTTTCTACGCAATCAGAAGAACTTCAGTATTTATTATGGGAAATATGTGAATGTTTAGCTACTACACATTCTCAACTCTGTTAAAAATCAAAACTAAGTGCATTTATGTTTCTTCTGCTTTTTATATCTAGCCTGGTTGATATTATAATCCACTTTCTTGGTTCAGGGAGGAAATGGGCTTCATAGAAACAGCAAAGAGAAGTATGTGGATCTGATACCTGTACTTGATGAAGTACTGCTTATGAAATTAGTCTGAACTAACCCTAAAATAGAGGTAGTCCTCAGCTTATGACCACAATTGAGCCCAAAATTTCTGTTGCTAAGTGAGACAGATATTAAGTTTTGCCCCATTTTACAATATTTTTTTGCCACCGTTGTTAAGTGAGCCATTGCCAGTGTTAAGTTAGTAACACATTTGTTAAGTGAATCCAGCTTCCACATTGGTTTTGGTTGTCAGAAGGTTGCAAAAGGTGATCACATGACCCTGGGACCACTGTTCCCTCTAAGGTGCGCGGCCACGCGGCCGCGCACGTGATGGGAGAACCCTGCGCGGAGGTTTCTAACTTCCGCCCGGCGTTTTCTAATTGCAGAGGCTGCGCGCCTGCGCAGCCGTGCACATGAAAGGGGGACGCCGCACGGCTGTTTTTAACTGCTGAGCGCCGTTTTCTAACTTTACAGGGAACATTGCCTGGAACACTGCAACCATCATAAATATGAACCAGTTGCCAAGCATCTGAAATTTGATCGCGTACCATGGGGCCGCTGCAATGGTTGTTAAGTGTGAAAAATGGCCATAAGTCACTTTTTTCAGTGCTATTGTAACTTTGAATGGTCACTAAGTGAGCTGTTGTAAGTCGAGGACTACTTGAATGCAGGCTTGATTATGTTTCCTAACATTGTGAGTATCTATTGGGAAAATGTAGCTTGTGTCTGAGATCTTCTCAAATGCTTGAAGATACCCATCTAAGCTTGCATCTAATTAATTAATTAATGCAGGCAAGCAAGCAAGCTTAGATAGGCAAATAGGAGAAAGAAGAAATGTTAAGTATGTTCACCACCTTGAGTTATTTGCAAAAATAATTTTTTATTTTTGCAAATAACTCAAGGTGGTGAACATGCTTAATATTTCTTCCTCCTCCTATTTGCCTCACAACAACAACCCTGTGAGGTAGATTGGACTGAGAGGGAAGTGACTGGCTTAAAGTCACCCAGCTGGCTTTCATGGCTAAGGCAGGATTTGAACTCAGAATTTCTAGCCTGGTGTCTTAACCACTAGACTAGACCAAACTGGCTCTCATTATTCTGTATATTTTTACTGTAGCAAACTTCATTTTGCTAAACTTTTCAAAGCCTAAATGGCTTTGTGACAGATTTGTAGCCTATGTTTTCTAAATATTTCATCTCAGTTGCATTCAGTTATGAAATAACTTTTCATAATTCCTATGAATGCCACTTTGCCCCTTGTGTTATGAATTTCTGTATTGTAATATAATGTTTTGGTTTGGGACTAGATAGAACTTGAGTGAATGCTGATATGATGTTCACATTGAAATTGTACTATTATTTCAACATTTTCAATACAGGATTGAAAATTTATGAACAATGTATATAGCAGTGTGCAGCGACGTACATATGACAGTCTTAAATGCTGCCCACAAAATTAACTTTAAAAATAATAGACATTTTGTTGGAAAATCCCAGGCTATTTGTGAGATTTTAGGCTGAGTTTGCAGATATTTTGCAAGACTTGAGAATTTCATGAAACGTTATTTAAAAATACATTAGTACTGTCTCGATTGTGCAGTGGTGTCTACCACCTGAAAAAGTTTCCAATTCAAATTTTAAATATGAACACTAAGAAGAATTGCAACGCAGATGATATAAAATGATTTTAAAAAATTCTTTCCAATTATATTTACTAAGTCAAAAGTTAAACAACTGCAAACAGTCAGGATTCAAGAAAAACAATTGTCAGTGATTTGCTACTTTCTCTTGATTATAGAAGTCAGCCACATTTTTATTTTCATTTCTAATATCTTTTTCATCCTCTTACAAGGTCAGGCATCCAAGTGCTGTTATATCTTCTGTCCACTGGTAAAATACAAGTAACACCATCCACCAGTTTGGCTGCTATTTAGTGCAAAATAGTAGGTTTTAGTTTTTACTATTTCTTATGAATTCAGCTCCTGCTCAACACTATCCCTTATTAACTCCAAATACTGACATTCTAATTAATGTCTTGATTATATTAATATAACATATCAGGAGCATTAAGTAGCTAAAATCCTATATATGTCTAATAATAATAAACACGGTTGAAGTATTTGGGCTGAATCAGCTCCATTTTCTCATAGGAACTCCTCGTAAGTTTTGTATTCCTTGTCCCTTTGTGTTGAAGCCAAAATCTTGATCTTGTGGGTGATCCGGTGTTTGTTGCTCATAATCTCTTCATAAAATGTGTGAGCATGAAGGGGATGTTTTAAACAGATATACTGCCTGGATGAAAGAATGCTTTGTGCAGGAAAGCATTGTCCAGTTGTGGATCTCGTCATAGTTCCTGTGGAGCTTCCCAAGTCCCTGTGACTCAGAGAGGGAGGGAAAAAAACCTCTCAATTTGAAGCATGACTGGAGAATAATTAAAGGGGGAGGGAGAGGGAGAGAAATAAAGAGGTGGCTGGGGGAAGGGATTTGTAGTTGGCTACATAGAGAGCCTTGGTGCTGACATTTGTCATGCCAACATTTCCTCCTTTTCATTCTGTAAATAAAACTCCGGGATTTGCAAAGGAGACCCTTATGATCTTTAAGTGCAAGTGAACATTTTTTTCCTTCGTATCAGGTCCAGACAGTTAAATATACTATCTATTTTAAGTTAGCTAAAATCTTGTCTTTGACCCAATATTCCATAGATTGTCCTTCTTAAAAAGTAGTTTTCCTTTTAAGAAATTGCCAAGCTCTGCAAGATGTGTTATCAGATATAACTAAAGGAAAATAAAGAGGTAGAACACTTAAGACTTTTAAAAACCTACTTAGGACGATATACACTGAGTGCCCCATACTAATTAAATATGTTTTAGCTCTCTGTGTTGTAATATGATGCTTGTTACTGATACTTAATTTACACAGTGGGGGTGTGTGCTTTTTTTCCAGGGTATATTTTTGTGTTGCTATATACATACTGTTTCTTATTCCTTTGCGAACTTCTTAATAGTTTCCCTGACCACACTTTGCTGAATATAAATTTATGTTTAAGCATTACATTGTTCTTTGCAATATGTGGATGCTGTATTATGATTGCTTAAGTTTCTATTTCTGAGTGAGAAGGTTGAAACCAAAGCTATCTCCTCACTCAGAATTCCACTTAAGCCTTATCTGGTTTCTATAGAATTGCCAGTGGACTTTTATTGAACTAAGTCTTCTCCCATCTATTTTCTTTTGTCTTTGGCATTACCTGTCAGCCAAGGCGGTGTGTTTTCCTCACAAATTGATTGATTTTGTTTGTGTGTGTGTGTGTGTGAGTATTTGGTATGAAGCAGGAAGGTAAAAATCCTGCAGAAGTTTTGCTTTATAAGTGTGCAGAACACGTGCCTAACATTTTGAAGGAAAACCCAAAAGTTATAGTGGAGCTTCATAAGAAATAGTCAACTTCATACTGATGCTAAACATCTTTGGTAGAAATAACTGTAGGTGTAACTGCATGGCAGCCAATTCAAAGCATGACAGAGAATGGAGACTGGGATGAGATAGCAGAACAGTAAAAAGGAAAGCTGAATTTTTTTTAGATATGAACTGGATGGAACTGTAGGTGGCAGTCGCAGAAGTAACCATCCAGCAACCCGCCCAAACGCAACCCATCTGCGCAATTTTTTGCTAGCTCTGATGCTATCATAAGTAGGCTTTGGAACTAGGGTTAATAAAGGTTTGTAATGAGGATGTGCTGAAAATGGGGCAAAGTATTTGGTCATGTACAGGAATGCTATTTTTGAGGTCAAGGTATTGATTTCTGCATTATCAAGTTCAGTTTGTGAATAAGGTGGTCATAGTTATCTGTAGCAGAAATAGACTACCTCAGTGATGGCGAACCTATGGCACGCATGCCACAGGTGGCACGCGGAGCCATATCTGAGGGCACGCGAGGTGTTGCCCTATGTCAGCTCCAGCATGCATCTGGCCAGCTGATTTCGTTTTCGAATTTCCGTTCGGCCGTTTTTTGCCGTCCCCAGGCTTCAGGAGTCTGGAGGCTTCAGTGAGGCCTGTGCGCATGCGCGGGGGACGGGGGTTGTGCGCATGCATGGAGGGAAGCGCGGGGTTGTGCGCATGCATGGGGGGGAGGGCATGGGTTGGGCACACACACACGCACTAGCACGCGCACGCACTCTTTTGGCACACGAGCCAAAAAAGGTTCGCCATCACTGGACTCCTGGTGCCATTGCAGTCTTTTATATTGCAATGGCATTGCCCGCTCCCTTATACCCAGTATCCTTAGATTCTGAGGTCCCAAATAACTAGGCAAGCCAGGTTGCTTACTTTTATCCACAACCATGATTATGAAGTGCACTAGTAGTGATACATCCTTTAATAATAAACTAATAAACTAACAAGCATTCCTGTTGAGCAAATCTTCATAGAATCACAGATTTGAACAAATGTAAGAGATTACGTCTATCTTCTGTTCAGTGCAGGAATCCAAATTAAAGCATTCTTGAGAGATTCTTATCAGGCCTCTGCTTCAACTATGTAATGATGGAAGAAAATTTACCATCTGACTAAGTTTGGGTTCTGCAGTTAAACATTCAGTGAGAATCTGCTATCCAATGTTCCAAAATTATTGGTTTCTGAATAAACATTCTGGGGTGAAACAGCTCAAGGCTTTGAAATTCTTAAAGATGACTGGCCATTATTTTCAATAGTCATTTCTCAAGGCTAAACCTACCCATTACCCTCTTTCCTCCTTGGTTTAATTTTCAATTTCCTGACTATCATTTTAGCTTGAATTGTCTTTAAAAGACATTGCCAAAAACTACACAGGTAGTCTTTAACTTATTACCATAATTGAGCCTGGAATTATCATTGTTAGTTGTGGTGGTTTTTAAACAGGTCAGTCAGTATATGACCACAGCCAATTTTACAATTTTACTGCTGTTTTTGCAGCAGTCATTAAGGTAACTTAACAACTTGCAGTTGTTAAATGAACCCTTCCCCCCCCCAAGGAGGTTTTTTTTGCCATAAACTGGAAGTAAATGACAGAAACCAGCCAAAACACCAAAAATTGCAGTCTTGTGTCCATGAGCCATTGCAAACAGCTATCTTCAGTACCCAAAATGCAAATCTAAAATGCTAAGTGCCCAAAATGCAATCATGAGAAACAGGGTGTGAGAACTTCAAAATTGGGTTGTCAATAGCTTTGGGGAGGTCCATCGTAACTTTGAACAGTTGTGAAGCAGTGGTCATGAAGTGAGGACTACATGTATGTAGAACTCATGGTAGAACATAACAAATGCAGACCAAAGACCAAAGACCAAATGCAGACCCCTCCTTGCAAAAGGGGGGAGCGAGGAACACTTACAAGGCAGAGCTGAGGAATTCGCTGAGTTTCTGTCGGATAAAGTCGCTCAGATTCGGTCGAATTTGGACTCCGGCAGGGCAGAGTCCATAGAGTTGACAGGGGCGAGTCTTAGTCCACCATTATGGGAAGAGTTTGGGCCTGTTTCTCCCAAGGATGTGGACAGGGCTATGGGAGCGATGGGTACCTCCACCTGTTTATTGGACCCGTGCCCCTCCTGGCTGGTCTCGGCCAGCAGGGAGGTGGCACGCGGCTGGATCCAGGCGGTAGTCACCGCTTCTTTGCGGGAGGGATCCGTACCGCAGTCATTAAAAGCTGCGGTGGTGCGACCCCTCCTGAAGAAGCCTTCCCTGGATCCAGCCGATTTGAAGAACTACCGTCCAGTTTCCAACTTACCTTTTTTAGGGAAAGTTGTGGAGAAGGTGGTGGTGACCCAGCTTCTGCAGCTCCTGGATGAAACAGATCATCTAGATCCTTATCAGTCGGGTTTCAGGCGCGGCTACAGTACAGAAACTGCCTTGGTCGCTCTGATGGATGATCTCTGGCGGGCCCGGGATGGGGGGAACTCCTCCATCCTGGTGCTACTTGACCTCTCAGCGGCTTTCGATACCATCGACCCTGGCATCCTTCTGCATCGGCTCGGCGAGTTGGGAGTGGGAGGCACCGTTTTGCGGTGGTTCTCTTATCTCGCCGATCGGATGCAGTTGGTGTTGGCAGGAGGGCAGAGGCCTCCTAGGCCCCTATCATGTGGGGTGCCCCAGGGGTCGGTTCTCTCGCCCATCCTGTTTAACATCTACATGAAACCGTTGGGTGAGATCATTCGCAGACATGGGGTGTGTTTCCATCAGTACGCTGACGACACCCAGCTGTACATCACCACCCCATCTGACTTCAGGGAGGCAGTTGATGTAATGTGCCGATGCCTGGACGACGTTAAGATCTGGATGGGGAGGAACAGACTCAGACTTAATCCCGACAAGACCGAGTGGCTGTGGATAATGCCTCCTAAGGACCATGATAACTGTCCCTCCTTGGTCTTCGAGGGGGCGAAACTGACTCCCTCAGACCAGGTCCGCAACTTGGGGGTCCTCCTAGATCCACAGCTAAAATTAGACCATCATCTTTCTGCTGTGGCTAGGGGGGCCTTTGCACAGGTTCGCCTGGTGCACCAGCTGCGGCCATATCTGGAGAAGGAGGCTTTACTCACGGTCACTCATGCCCTTGTCACCTCGCGTTTGGACTACTGCAATGCGCTCTACATGGGGCTACCCTTGAAGAGTATCCGGAGACTTCAGTTGGTGCAAAATGCGGCTGCGCGTGCTGTGGTGGGTGTGCCAAGGTACACCCACGTGACACCGATACTCCGCCAGCTGCATTGGTTGCCCATCGGTCTCCGGGTCCAATTCAAGGTGTTGATCACCATCTTTAAAGCCCTACATGGCTTAGGACCAGGATATCTCCGGGACCGCATTCTGCCTCATACTTCCCTCCGACCGGTTAGGGCCCACAGAGTTGGCCTCCTCCGGGTCCCGTCGGCCAAGCAATGCCGGCTGGCGGGCCCCAGGGGGAGGGCCTTCTCTGTGGCTGGCCCCGTGCTCTGGAACCAGCTCCCCCCAGAGACCCGAATTATCCCCACTCTGCTGGCCTTCCGAAAGGCGGTTAAGACATGGCTCTTCCTGCAGGTGGGGGGGACAGCTTAACCCACCCGAGCTTACCCCCCAAGTATGTATGTTGCTGAATGGATGTTGTTGCTTTTATACTGTTTTTTTAAATTTTGTATTGTTTTTTAAATTTTATGAAATTTTGCTTATTCTTGTATTTCTCTTTGTTGTACGCCGCCCTGAGTCCTTCGGGAGTTGGGCGGCATATAAGAATAACAAAATAAATAAATAAATAAATAAAATAAAGAGGCATTATTATTTTCTGTAAAAATTGAAAAAAATTGATCCCTTGCCATTTGTATTCTTTGTGACCATACAGTTTTGGCTCATATTTAGTTTTCAAGCAACATACCAAAACTTATTCCAAGTCTTTTGTTTCAGTGTATCTGTGGCCAGCAACAAAATATTAATAAATCTTAACATTTTGGGGGAAATGAAAATAATGCTGTGCTAGCATTGTTAAAGACATACAAAAAAAATTCAAGTAAAGTAATTAAATGGACCCTATCATCACAGAGATGGTAATATGACTCCTTTTCATTATAATCCCTTCAATCTAGTAAGGTTTGCATGAATATAATGCAAATTTAAGGAGTGCCATTTATGAATTATTTGTTCAATTCTTGATGGCTTGATGGTTTTTTTACATATTGAAATGGTATCAAGCTATAAATCCTGAATTTTTTTTCTGACTTTCATGATACCCAATTTTATTTGATATTAAGTTTCCTATAATATTTTAAAAAGTTCTTTTGATTTAAATTGCTCTTGTTCACTGTCCTTCAAACATTATTAATATTCTTGATTAGTAATATATTCACTGTATGGCTTAGAAATAAGCATATTTAGAAGCAGATGATTTAAATTTTTTGGCCTGTATCATTTGTGTATCTGAATTCCAAAATGAATATTTGAAGCAAAGAAAAAATGAAATCATTGTCTACCTAGGTTGAGAATTGATTGATTATATATGCAAACTTTTCATAAGTTAGTATAAGAAATGAAAAGTAGGAAAGCAGTGATGCCTGCATGGAAATGCCAAAATTTATCAGAATATTTGAAACTTTAAAAACAATTCTTACTCTGTTTTAATTCTTTATGTAATTTGTGTCTTTCTTCTAACCTTTCAGTTTTTATGGCTTGATTTCCTCAGGAATGTATGGTATTAAAAGCTAAACCTCTTTTTCAAACCTTATGATTCTCAATGTTCCGGTCATGCTTTAAAAATGAATCTCACACATAAAGAAACCAGCAACTAACTTTTGGTAAATGCAAATAAAATTTCCTTTAAGTTGTGGTCCCAGGGCAATTAGCAGTCTTTTGGACAAAAAAATAATTAGCAATCTACCTTGAGCTGCTGTTATGGTGGTTGGGTGGGGTCAGGCTAACCTTTCCCTTAGCATAAGGTTTTGCAGCAAGACATAAGTTACCAGTAATTGGCAGACACCAAAGGATATTAATCATTAGACCTTTTGTTATTTCACAAACTAAGGCAGCCATTGTTGTTTTGGTTTCTTGCCTAGTTTTTACCTTTTCTGACTTAAACTGCTGCGACTAAGCAAATTTGACTGTCTGTGGTTATATCTTTTTGAGATAGTCTGTTAGAATGCAAGCATTCACAAACTTAACAATATTCAGAGTTTGCTGATTGTCTGAAACATGCCATATAATTAATAGTCAAGGTACAATGCAACACTTGATTGAAAGAGCTTTTGTAGTGACAATATTAATCTGTAAGGGCTATGCTACAAATAATATCATTAAATGTGTTATATGTGTACATATTGCAGTACTTCGCATGAAAATCAGATTTAGCATTCTTGTGTGTATTGTAGAATGGAATAAAATTTGTTCATGTATTCCCATTTTATAAATCAATTTATTTTATTTATTTACTGAATGTCAAACAATTGAAACAGGAAATGACCTTAGATCTAGTTGCCATGACACCCTTCAGTCCTATCTAGTTTTCAGGAAGATGAAAGGATCTAACTGTCTTTTGATAGTGAGCAACTAATTGGATGGTTGAAAGTGGGCGAGATTTAATACAGAAAAAAAAAATAAAAAAACAGGAAAAAAGTAGAACAGCTGTGTTTTTGTGTATACCTATAATCCTCCAATACGTCATTCCAAGGACAAAATGACCTCCATGAACCTAAAACACACAGATTCTAATACCCCTGAAAAGACTTAGTCACTCTTTTATAAATCATATTTGCAGTGAGAATTACATTATCCCTATCCATGCAATACTTTATGGGATTCTTTTCCTTGTCCAGATATTTTTTATAACAAAGATAGGTAACACTGAAATTAATCTGGAAACACTACAACAGGGATAGTGAAGTTCAAAAGCAATGGAGATGTTCATGACCAAAGTCAGGTTCAATATATTTAACTGTTTTTGTTTAAGTAAGTGTAGATGTAAACATATATCAGAGGCTACAGTTCTGCTTACCCTCATAGTATGTAGTTATACTGATGTTGAATACTATTATTTATAGTGTTGTTCTCATTTTTCACTGAAGAATTGTACTTCAATATTTAAAAAGCATGCTCAGAAGAGATTTCAAAAGGGCTATATTTTGACAAATAGTTATACTGATTGTCTCTTTGGATCATTGAATTATTGTATATAACATCTCCTATCAAATCATTTTATTTTGGTCATTGACCAGCTCAATCTTTTCATAAATGTCAGCCTTGGTGCAACCATGTTGATATAATGGATGCTCTAAGTTTCACATTAAAATTAGAAGAAAGTTTGCAATTGTTTACCCATCTGGTATAGCTTTTCATTGAAAGCCCAAACTAACTATTGTGCACCCATCTGGTCTAACTTCTGTCCACCTGGTATAATGCTATAACAAGTTGCTACTTAAATTTTACAGAGAAGAGAAAATTTCAGTAAGCTTCTTGCCTTACTATTGCAAACACTGTATTAATCTAAAAGGCAGATTGCTCAGAATTTCATATCCTTTCAAAAATCTATATAATCTGTCAAAATTCATACAACATTCTGTGCCATGACGCAAGGTTATTAATCCCAATTTTAAACCCATCCTTCTTCCCAATTAATGCATGCTTGTGAAACACTTGCATATATACCCATATAAATGCACATGTATGTAACAGTACCCAACTGTCAAACTTCAAAGGAACGGCAGGGGCAGACAAAGATTAAATTGCTATAAACTGAATTAATTATGATTAAAATGAATTGCTCCACTTATAATTATGTATCTGCCAACAGATTTTATATTGAAATATATGTACACATCATACCTATACTCAAATACACTTATAAGAATATTCATATCCCTCTGCCCTTCCAACAAAGAAGGAAAAAACAGGGTAACGGAAGAGGGGAAAGAAAGAAAACTAAGCTGGAACAAAATGAAATAGGGTAGCGTGACAGAGAATATAAGATAATATAACACAATTCACACAAAATTCAATGCATAGTGTTTTTTTGTTGGGCTCAAGTGTATATACTGTTTTGACTGACCTATGTATGCTTTGTTAGTAAAAACCATTGTATTTAAAGTCTCTTAATCTCGGGTGGGTATTTTTAAGATTTCTAGTCTTTTATCATCACTATGAAATTTGATAGTATTATATTGCAGGGATGAAAAGCTACACTCTGTCAGCTTCCTTTTTATGGTCTGCAGAATGGATGGGATCAAAACTCCAGCTCCTTATTTGCATTAAAGCTCCAGAAGACCCCTTACAGAACAGATTCACCCATTTTCTAAGTACAGACCTCTATGTACTTTACAAAGCTTGTTGTGGCCTCTGAATTGAGGGAACTTGCTGGTCTATTTCTATTCAACGGCAAATGAGAGAGTTTCTTAGTGCCCCATCCCTACCCCAATTCCAATATATAAAAGAATCACCAATGCTAAAAATTCCATAATCTGAATAAAAACAGATCTGTATGTTTAAATATAATGCCACAGATTTCCTCATCTCCCAGGATTTTAATGCATATATTTTAAACTATACATCATAGCATCGGTATAGAAATGCAGAATCAAATAGCAAGAGCAACTACCTCTGGCGAACAAGTAAAATGTATTGTGTATTGTTGTTATGATGAAAAAAGTAGCAAAAAATCAATTGTATTCCTGTGGGATTTCTGCTTAACATGGACAGTATATGTTTTACAATTAGGTTCAGTGCTTAGTAGCATCAGGAAAGATAAAGATTTTAGAAAACTCAGACCAATGTTCATTTTGCAATACTTTTTGTAGTTAAGCAACCCATTGCAGTGGTATTTTCTTCTTTGGTTCTGTGTTCACCTGGTGTACAATCTATATATTGAAACGCCAAATACCCAAAGCAAAGTATGCCTTGTTCTCATCCTAGTTCCATTCATCAGGAAGCTTTGAACCCATCCCATTTAATCATGGACTTAATGGATGAGTGGTTCTTAATGACAAATTTAATATATGAACAAAAGCTTGCAACCTGACAGCATGGGAATATTGGCCATCTGAGACCAGGAACATAAACCACAGAAACCTCTTTAGTTTTTCAGAATACCTCTATGATAACTATGAATAGATTGATAGTAAGTAAGCATGTAGGAATTATCTCCAGATGTTCTATATTCACTTTAAGATTTCAAACTTTAATATCTCCCACAAGTTTCGTTTGATTCTGAAAGGTAAACCCAGTTCTCTAAGGAATTTGAAAAAAGTATCTTATTTTCAGTTTAAATAGTAAAAATAGATAGGCAGTTCTGGAGTAGAACCAAAAGACTGGTAGATTCTCTAGGTAAAAAACTTGAAAACCATTTCACTGCATCTGTAAGCAAGTTTGAGGAGACATCTCAGTGTAGGAGAATTTCCCCCCCACATTTGTTCTCTTTCACAGTCTTTAGAATTATATTATCCAAATTATTTTACTTCTAATCATTGAAAAATATTTCTAGCGTGTAAAATGTTAAAAAAAACCAATGGTATTCATTTCGGTTTTTAAGATAGTGGATTCAAGAAGAAAAAGGGAATGTGATTCTTCAAAATAATGTACAAGGCTTAAAGTCTAACCACACATAACAGAATAATATCTGTCATCCACTCTAGAACAGTAATTCTTGCTGGAGTTCCAGATTATAAAAATGCAGAGTTGACAAAGATGTGAGTCCGCCTATCTTCTGTCTTAATCTACTGATAAATGGTTTCTATAAAGCACAGTACAAAAGGTTACAATCTACTATCTTATCCCATTGACTGTAGAAGAATGAGTGCAATGGCATCTGTTATGAAACGTTTTCAGGTATTTTTTAAAATTATAGTAATGTTCAAAAGGTTGTACACCTTATCAGTCAAATTTCTCCTTAGTTGTAACTTCTCATATGGTACTTCTCATATTTTAGTACTGTTTGTAATGCTCTCTGGCTCTTCAAGTGTTAGAGCAGACAAAAATTGCAGTATAGAATGTTGCACATTTTCAGCACTTGGTTTACCTGAACTAATTACTGTAATTGCATAATATGCTCACCTGGGTATTAACTTTGCTTAATTTTTTTTCCTATCTTAATGTTGAGTGAACCAAGCCCATTTAGTTATTTTGTGATTCAGTGTATTCTGCCAAACTGGAAGATTACTTAACTCAGTAACCAGAGTTAAGTGTTATCTTGTGATTAGGGTCCTTATCTTAGATGCCAACCCATCATTTGCATAGAATCAGAAGGTAAGATTATCTTAATCTTTTATGAATGAGCAGATGCTGGTGCATGCAACTGTTTTGCGTCTTTCCACCCACAGGTGGCTAAACTGCAGGTCCCAGCAGATGGTTGTGCATGTAAATTCACAAGCAGCCACCCTGGGAAAATCTTTGAATCAGTGACATCAAACTTTCCACTTGATATATGGTTTTTTTAATACTTTAAGGAGAGAGACATGCTTTGCTTGCACCAGTTACTTTTCAAACTATCCTACTGAATGTCTGCAGTCATATTAGGGACCTATGGGCATGTGGTTTGATTGTTGTATTAATATTTATACCTAAATTAGCTTCTCCCTTTGTGGTGGAGATGGGTGGTTTCTAAATTTATTAAATACATAAATCTCCTAACTTAAAAACTTTTTGTTATATGTTCTATTGATCTCAGAAGAATCTAATTAATTCTCACCTGCTTGCATTTTGGGGGGGAGGGGATGTGTGGGTAGATTAGGAGTGTGTTTCTCTTAGGAGCATGTAGATGAATTAACTTAGGCAGTTTAGTGTTTTTTAAAAGCTAAAAGTAATTATTAATACCAATAATCCTTTTCTGCAGTTCATCTGCTATCCTGGGAAAAGACACTTTCAGTTAGAGTTGAACACTTCTATCAGGTACATACAGGTATAGAATTTGTGTAACAGTAATTGAAAGAGATATTTCCGGCTCTGAAAGCATTTATGTGTGTGTGCTTATATATATGGTTTCTTTCCATGCATTGTGGAATCTGCTAGGATTTCATGTTGATTCATATTGGCAGAAGCAAATAAAAAATAATTTAGGATGACAAATCACATTTTCTATCCTTTCTCTCTTCCTTTGAAACAGGCTGTGCTTTGGGTATTTCCTCCCTGTTTTGTATTAAAAGAAAGACCATGAAAACAGACAAATGATAGCATAGTGCTCTTATTTTGGAATAACTTACCTAGTTATTGAAACCATGGGGCCAAACTAGTGCTTTCAGAATAATAGCAGGTTGAAAAATCAGTGTAAAACAGGACAACACAGCAATATCATTTTCATAATTGCATAATTTATCATGTGAAGGAAAATAGTGCTAAAAGGTTTTGCTCACTTTTCATACTTCGAAGAGAAAATGAAGTTCTCCATTCTTTGTCTGTGTGAAATGCCTTTGAAATATCAATCACCTTCTTCACTTTTACAGCATGCTAAAGAGCCATTATGTTGTGAACTCATGAGAATTGTGTATAAACACTCCGAAGATTATCCAAAGTTGCTTGATAGTGAGATGGATGGCATATAAATGTAATAAATAATAAATAAATAAGATGTTTTGTTAGCATACTCAGTGGATAGCTGCTGCATTATCAATTACAGTTTGAAATTGCCTGGACTTTTGGCATTAAAATTGGTCACTTTAGCTGAATATTGGGCTTCTGTGAAATTATTATGAAGAGCTTGGTTTGTGTTCCTGTTTAAAAATAATTTATTGTGAGGTGGATGATTCTGTAATTCATAGCAAATGCAGAATATTCTTAACTGCTTAGTAAGGTTTTCTGTGACTTTTATTTCTATTAGATGGTACATTTATAGCTAATTGTACTTAACATGATATATCAAAGACTGTAAATCAGGAATAAGAATGCATAGGCTTTCTAATTCTGAGTAAATTAGTTTTGTTTATTCTTCAGTTATTGAGCAGATTAGAGGCAGAAAATATATTTGACTGAGATGATCAAATAAGGCCAAATAAACCAGGATGTACATAAGCCCACTGTTTGGCTTGCAAGCTCTTTCCTGCTGCTTTATCCCCCCTTTTGTGTATGAATGAAACAAAATAGAAGAGCACAGTTAATCACAGTTTATCTTATAAATGTACCTGAAACTGTGATTAATCTCTTGCTGGAGAGAAGATTTATATGCCAGTTTTTAAAAAGTAAAAAGTTAGTTTTTGAATCTGGATTGTTTAGACCAGGCCTGTCAAACTAGCATCCCGCGGGCTGGATGTGTCACCTGCAGGCCATGCCCACCCCGGCTCCGCAAAGGCAAAAAACGTGATATGTCATAATACATCACATGATGCGATCGAGTTTGACACCCGTGCTTTAGGTTTCATCTGTATTATGCTAAAATGGGATTATTTTAAGGATTATTATTTTAATCCTGGTTTGGAGACCACGTTTCTGTGCACACAATATTAAGCCAGGATGCTGGATTTATATATTTCATTGTTTATTTAAAGAATGTATTAGGCTGGCCACCTGAACCTAATAAGCTGAGCAGCTAATAAAAAAGCATTAAAAAACAAACAATATAGAAAATATAATGCATTGCAATCTAACAGCCTGCTTCCAATGTCTAAGGAAAAAGTCAGGTTTTCAGATATGCTAAGCTAGAGTAGTCCATGTTAAAAGTAGTCCATGTTGCATTATTGATAATTCTCAATTTACGACCATTCATTTAACAACCGTTCAGAGTTACCACAGTGCTAAACAACTGGTCCTCACACTTCTGACTGTCACAGCATTTGGGTGTTTGACAACCATCACACGTTTACAATGGTCACAGTATTATGTTGTGGGGGGTTCACGAAGGGAGGCTCAGCCAATCTTATAGTACACATGTAGTCTGACAATAAAGCTTTGAATTTTTATCCCATGATCACGTAATTGCCATTTGCAACTTTCCCATCCAGCTTCTGACAAGCAAAGTCAATGGGGAAGCTGGTAGGGAAGGTTGCAAGTTGCAATCGTAAAGTTTCAGTTAATGGTCATAGTGATTCACTTAACGACTGCAGCAAAAAAGATTGTAAAATTGGGTCCAAGTATGTGATTCCTAACTTAATTGACCATATTGCTTAAAAGATAAATTTTCAGCTCTTTATTGTAGTTATACTGTAAATCAAGGATTAAATATATAAATATAAATATACAGTACATTGCTTACTGGTGTAAACCGCTTAGAGAGTGCTTGCACTGTGAGGCGGTATATAAATCTCACAAAATAAATAAATAAATAAATAACCTGTAATATATGAGTCATATCAGTAGTTTCTAGTTAACATGGCTTCTGGTTTTGCTTGTATTAGAAGATAATGGAGCCTCCTCAAATAACCTTTACATGGGTGCACAAGTGGTCCTTGTTTAACAACCACTCCTTTAGTAATTACTCGAATTTACGATGGTGGTTTTTTTTAGATTAACTCAAACTCACCCTTGACTATATTTTTTGCTGTCCTTGAGGCCAGGTTAAATGCAGATTGGGATCTTGAAGGTGGAGTATTCTCACCAAACTACATGATTCACAGATATCACCATTATTTCTTCTTCAGAGAAATGCCAATGTATACATATACATATTTTGTATATATACATATGTACATGCTATGTTTAAGGCTTAATTTTATTGGAATAGTAAATTTAGGCAAAAAATCAATCTATTTCCTGCCATTCCTTCCTTCTGGAAACAAGAACAAGAAACAAAGAGGTTGCCTCATACAAACTAAGCTAAATTAACTTTGTCCACAGTATTTTAAAATATGCTTAGTATTGGTAGTGTTATTTTCATGACACCAAGAGGCACCAGTAGTGTCAAGCCTTGTTCTTAAAAACAAATAAATGTGTGTGTGTGTGTATACATATTTTGATTAGTCATAAGATAAGATATACAGTAGTTTAGTCTTTGGATAGTACTGAACACATTTTTTATCAGAGAAGCTCAGAACTCTGTTGTTTTAAAAAATACAGTGCTTTGAAGTCAATGGAACTTCAGCATTATTATTTGTTCATCTTTGTGTGTCACAATTATTGCCTATGTCCTTTGTAGCTTAAGGGCCATCGCTGTCTGTATCAAACCACAATGGCATCAAACAAACATGCCATGCATTAAAATCCATTGCATATATATTTCAGTAATATTACTGCATCTTAATACTTCATGTTTTACTGAGGTTTTTTTTTGAAGGGTGAGAAGGGTGAAACAAGTATGCTTTGTTCCCATGTGAGAGTATTTTTGTCAGTTCCTAATCTCTTTTGTTAAGCTTTATCTTTGTATGTTAGGATTCGGTGCTGATGTATATTCAGTTCTAGAATGTGCAGTCAGGTATTGCTGAATTTGTGTAGCCAAATTGCATGCAACTTTGACAAATCTTAGCAAGGAGTCACTCAAAAATCTTTTCTAAACAGTTTGTACTCTGTCTTAAAAAGTCTAAGGGTAAATCTAGTTTATTTGCTGATGCTTCCTGCAAAATACTTCAGCAACTGAAGCAACCAGATGTTTTGTTCTGCTGATGCAGATGTGCTAATGACGTCCTCCTTTTCTATGCATCTACATATTGAAGAATACAAACTTCTAGTAAGAGCTTATTTGTGACCTTATTTTCCACACAGTAAAATCTTGAGCTCATATGTAAATTTGTTATGATTTCTATGGATTCCTAAAGTGCCAGGCTTATAAAACTGCAGATTGTAAGCAGCTTTTACAAATAGCAGCAACAAATTCTGAAATGTTCTGGCTGTTTGCTTAAATGACTTAGGGCTGCTTGTTTCCTAATCTGGTTTTAGGCAAATGGTGGGAAACAATATGAATCTAACTAAAATCAGAATATCATCCTGTCTTGATTAGCATCTCCTTTTTAAAAAAAATTCTGGCTGTTTGCTTAAAAAGTACCATATTTTTGGAGTATAAGACGCACCTTTTTCCTCCCTAAAAGTGGCTGAAAATTTGGGTGCGTCTTATACTTCGAATGTAGCTTTCCCCCCCCCAGCCCTAACTAGGTGCTAACAGATCTTCCCAGCTCTTACCTTGCAGGCTTTTTCATTGTTACGCTCTCCAAAGAATGTTTTTCCAGCCCTAAGTCTTTGCAGAATTTTTTTTCATTGCTCTACTTGCTCCGAATAAGTTTTTTTTCTAGCCCTAACCAGGTGCTAACTATCTTCCCAGCTCTTACTGGCTTGCAGGTTCTTTCATTGTTATTCTCTCAGAAGAAGGTTTTTTTAAGTCCTAACCAGGGGATAAAATAATGTGCTGAAGCTGACCATACTAAGGATGCTAGCCAGATGAATACCTGGTAGGCAGATTGTTTTCCCCTATTTTCCTCCCCAAAAACTAAGGTGCGTCTTATACTCCAGTGTGTCTTATACTCCGAAAAATACGGGTATCTGTAATTTTGTGCCTTCCTGGAGGATATTAGATTGGGAAAAGGCCACCTAATTTCTCATAGTCTGAATGTTTCACACCTCGATGGCCTTTTTTTTAACTTCTATTCATTTATCTAAAATTTCTTTCATCTTCTTCTGGTCCTCTTTTTGAATTGTTTTCATTTGGAACAGATAGTACAGCAGGTTTTCTGTTGATTTGAAAGTGCAAAGAAAGTGCAGAATTACCAAAAATTAAAAAAAAAGTAAAAGTGATAGGATACAAACAAAATGTGTAGTCATTTTAAAAAAATTATAAAACTCTTTTCTCGTCCAGTTGTTGAATTTTCATAAGATATAGAATCATTTACCAACCTATTTGGTAAACTGATCTATATCAGCTTGCTGATATATATATCAGCTACATATGATCCTCTCTCCCTCCCTCCCTCTCTCCCTCCCTCTCACTTTTCTAAAGCCACATTTCAGAAATTTTCTCCTATGGCTTTTTTTTTTTAAGAGAGAGGCTTACAATTTAACTAAGGAAGAGAAGAATGGTGAGAGAATATGGTGGGCATTTATCTACAGAGCCACTTCAAATAGGATATTAATAATGCCTTTAAATGTATTGATAATAGATAAAAAGGAGGTGGGAGGGATTTGGAGAATTCCTGTGCCAGAATAAATAAGAGATGCTAATCAAGAGAGGATGACTTTCTGGTTTTAGTTAGATTCACATTGTTTCACATCATTTGCCTAAGACCAGTTTAGGAACCAAGCAGCCATAAGTCATTTAACAGAACGGACGGGATTTGGGGAAAAGTGACTTGCAGCTTGCCTTTAGAAACATAAATTATGTTCCTTTTTGCATTTCATTTCCCTTGCAATTAGCTTTGTAGTCAGGACAGTTAGATTTTATGGTGTCATTCCTGCTTTGGAAGTGGTTAAAACGAGAGCCGTGCTGATCTGTAAAATGAGCCCCAGTTTGAGAGAGTGGCTGACATTTTAGCATTCCAATTTCAAAAACCTTCTGAGTTATAAATATTTTATGTGCAGTGAACCATCCTTAAAAATTAAATATGAATGAGTATAACCAAACCTTGCTGCACACTGAATACACTGAAGTTTCAGAATTTGAGTAAATGCGTGCTGGGGAAATCTTAAATTGTTTTTAATTGAGAATACATTGGACTAGTGATCAGCAAGGGTATAGCTAAACAGCAAGGATTCGTTTTAAATAAATTGCTATGCATACTCTAGAGACTCATATATTTATTTTATTTTGTTGTTAATTTGGTTCATTAGACAGGCAAAATGACAGGTGCCATACTTTTTCCATCTGTAATTGAAATTATTTAATTGTAGCAATTTGTCAAAAGCAGCAGTTGTTATATAATTGAAGGTAGCTGTCAGAAAAGAAGCTGTTGGATGTAATTGATAATTATTGAAAATGGCCCTCTCAGGCTTTCTCTTACTAATTTGTAAGTTTAAAAGCATTGCTTTCATAGACTGATTTTAATTTGTTTGGGAATGCATTCTTTTCAAAGACATATTTTTCTAAGTGGTGAAGCTTCCTTTTTAAAGGTACAGTTTATCCCAATCCTGGCATGTGTCCAAGACTTGGAATATGATTTTGTATTTTTGGTTGTTTTTCCCTCCAAGCGGTTTTTCCAAGTTTTTCCAAGTCCGTTGGAAAAAAGAATATTGCACTCTTAATATTTGTAAATGTAGGCAGAACGTAGATTAATAGCTTTATTTGGGAGTGAAGCAGAGGGATGAAGAACATTTTTTAAAATTAATATGATCTGCTGCCTTTCAATTATCCAGTCTGAACACTAAGCTAAAAGGCAAGATGACTTACGAAATCTGTTCATGAAATAAAAGTGTTGAGAGATGGCTTTCACTGCCCAAAGTGGCTACTTGGCAGTGAAAATTTTAAGAATTTGAAGAGTGGTGTGACTTTTTTTTTTAACAGCACTGAGCAAGGGGATTTATCATTGTTCCTCTTGGTTGCAGTATCCCTGCAGTCACATGATTTCTGTTTGTGATCTTCACTGTTGGTGTCTGATAAGCAAAGTCAATGGGGAAGCTGGCTGGAGGTTGCAAATGGTCATGTGACCATGTGATAATGCAAATGTATATGGGATTGTCAGGCACAGTCATTGAGTTCATGCACAGAAGCACTTATTACTACGGTAGGAATCCCCCTATGGTTGGATCCCACAACTTCTGGAGGCAAGCCATTCCATTGATTATTTTAACATTCTGGGCTACTTTTAAGCTCCTGTTATCTCCCCGGTTCCCCAGAAAAAAAGAAACGGGGCCGAGAAGACCTTTCTGTACTTCTTTAGACTGCTGCCTATCCCACACCATGTTTCTTCACCCCCAGGCAGCTCCCAGGAAATTTCTCCTTAGTTCTAGGTTGGTTCTCTCCTTGATTAGTTTCCATCCATTGCTTCTTGTTCTGCCTTCAGGTACTTTGGAGAATAAGTTGATCTCTTTGTGGCACTCCCCTAGTCACACTTTACACTTGTCACACTTGTGACAGCCTCATAAGTCACACTTTATGATCACATTGCCAAGCCTGGTCAATCTAAAACAAACCTTGCAATCCTTTTTAAGTGGTTCTCAACTCCATCAGATTTCATGAACCCCCATAATAAGTGTTTAGAAATTTTTGAAAATATGTAGCTATTTGATATCATATCGGTATTTATCATGGAAATAGAAGTCTTTCACTTTGTATCTGAACAGGTGTGTATGTGTATCTTTCACTGTGTGTCTTTTATTTCCTTTTTAATATTAAATTATTTAATATTTAATATTAAATTTATTAAATAAATAATATTGAATATTAATTGAAATTCATTTTACTTGTGAAAGACCAAAATATGTGTATTCCAAAGATATGCAATGGAAATCACTCAAGACGACTATATAATTTTCTTCAATGTGTTGGGTTAGAATAGATGGAACCAGTATAATACGACTCTTTGCTTTTCAAGTTGTAGACATCAGTATAAGCAGCATATAGAACAGGGGGATGGTAAGCTCACTTTTTTAAAAGATCCAGAATTCCCATCTTTGAATGTTGGTGGAACATCTCAGAATTACAATGGTGCAATTTCTCACCAATTTTTGTGGTGAATCAAAGAAAGCAGGCATAATACATCTCCAGTAAGTTTAACACATTTCCCATAGTTTCTCCTACAACCTCACTTAATAGTGGACAAAAAGTCTGGGATTCCCAACTTGTATCCTTCAGTGATGTTTATCATATCACACTATCTCTTGGCTGCTGAAAACAATAATACATTCAAGAAAGGGCATTATGGCCACAGAACAATGGTGGGTTTCACTTACCTTTGCTACCAGTTCGGGAATGGGAGTGCGTGCATGTGCACACATGCTTTGCGCGTGCACAACCCTTCTGCACATGCGCAGAACCTTCTGCGTATGCGCAGAGCATTTTTTATGATGTCCGGGTGGGTGGGCAGAGCCTCCCGCCACCGCTACTGGTTCGCCTGATCCGGGGCGAACCGGTAGCAACCCACCACTGCCACTGAATATTATTTATTCTCTTGGTTTTGCTAGCCTTCCCTAATTTTGTTTATTTATTTGTCTTATTTATGGTTTGAGACTGATAGTTTATTTATTTATTTATTTGTGAGATTTATATACCGCCTCACAGTGCAAGCACTCTCTAAGCGGTTTACACCAGTAAGCAATGTATATTTATATTGCCCCCAACAATCTGGGTCCTCATTTTACCTACCTCGGAAGGATGGAAGGCTGAGTCAACCTTGAGCCTGGTGAGATTTGAACCGCTGACCTGCGGATCACAGTCAGCTAAAGTGGCCTGCAGTACTGCCTCTAACCGCTGCGCCACCTCGGCTCTTTAAAAGACAAACTCTTGTAACAAAGGCAGAAAAAGCAAAATGAATAATAAATACTATAAATAAAATTACAAATGGAAGCAAATATATGTGTCCCAGGATAATGTTGCAGGATCTAATCTGGGTTGGTCACTGGAACCAGAGGTTTAGTCTTCCAAGTTTTTGGACTTGTGCTGGAGCCCATCCTCAGGGAACTGCTCTCTACCATGGTGAGCCACGGTGATGCAGTGGTTAGAGTGCATTACTGCAGGCTACTTCTGCTGACTGCTGGCTGCCTGCAATTTGGCAGTTCGAATCTCACCAGGCTCAAGGTTGACTCAGCCTTCTATCCTTCCGATGTGGGTAAAATGAGGCCCAAAATTGTTGAGGGGCAATATGCTGACTCTCTAAACTGCTTAGAGAAGGCTGTAAAGCATTATAAAGCGGTATATAAGTCTAAGTGCTATTGCTATTGCTACCGGAATGTATGCATCATTATGTAAATCTCTGGTCCCGGTGACCAACCCAGATTAGATCCTGAAAATAAAATTAAGCAGTGCATTATCTGGATGTTTCAGCACCTGGTAACCAGAAATAATATTCCCTGATTAACTGAAGAAAACTGGAGTACACGCCCTTTACAGCAATTACAATTGCTTTGTTAGGGCCGCAAGCCAGAATTCTGGGGATCTGGAAAGTAGCAGCACAGGAAAAGCTAGTCTGTGCAAACCTGTAAAATGCATATTTCTCACTGGATAGCGCTGAATAGTTGTAGAAATTCTTTATTCAGATCCTCAAAAACGTATTTGACATCAGCCTTCGCATATATTAAGTATTTCCAAGTTAGTTCATATTACTTATATAATAGATAAATAAATGAGAACAGTTAAATGGCTCTTTCTGTTGGGCTTTTAAAAGCTATGTGCTTCTATCAGTGTTAGAACAACACACAAAATGTCACACACATTAGATATTTTTTTTGCCAGAGTATGAAGTTACATTGACTGTGCTGTAATATTTCATTCATCAGACAGCTGTGTATTGTATATGCTCTCATGTGATAGATTGTCCTAGAGAGTAGAGAAAAATCACCAAAAAGGAGACAGAATCTCTTGGCATGAACAGAGTTCTGAGATACCTGTGGTAAGATGGGCGGCCAATGAATTTAATAATAAATAATAAACAAACAAACAAACAAATGAAATATAACTTGTACTAAAGTTTGGGAGCTGGTTAATATTTAAGGAACAGAAAAAAGCAGTTATTTTCAAGTCATGTTTGTGTTGCTGCAACAAATAAAGTTAGTGTTACTATTTCAAGGTAGTTGCATCTGAATGTTGGTATGAAGAAGCAGAAGAGAAAGAGTACAGATAGTCCTTGGATTACAGCTATTTGTTCAGAAATCATGTGAAGTTATGATGGTGACTAATGAATCATAGCTACAACTAATCCTCAGTGTTCTGTTCATTGCAATATCTTCGCAGTGAAATGATTAAA
Source organism: Diadophis punctatus similis (assembly GCA_023053685.1). Taxonomy (NCBI): domain Eukaryota; kingdom Metazoa; phylum Chordata; class Lepidosauria; order Squamata; family Dipsadidae; genus Diadophis; species Diadophis punctatus. Next base: position 63,337,267 of record JALIGW010000003.1, read on the forward strand.
CTTTGGGTACTTGGCAACCTGTCCACATTTATGGCTGCTGTAGCAGGTCATGTTGTCCTGCCCTGTGCAAAACTGCCTTTGCTTCAATTCCCCCTACCCATGATCTCTCCTCCTTTGATGCTTTTTTGGTTGCTCTGCACTGCTGTTCCCTGCTTCCTCCTGCCACCAATCTCAGTTGACCTTCATGGTCTTTTATTTATTTTATTTATTTATTTATTTTTTCTGTTGTTGGCCCAGATCCAGCCCTAGGTGAGGGTGCAGCCCTGGGATGTGCATGGTGGAGCCTCATTTGCTAAAGGGAGCATGTGCCTGGCCAGTGGGGAGGCAAACTGATAGACCCAGTGGAGGAAGCAGGGTTGTGGTAGATGGAGGAGCCTTGTTCTCACCACCGGTATGAGGAGAGCCCACAGACTGTGGAGAGTGCAGTGAGTAACTGATGGTGGTTGTGTAGGAGGCACTGTTCATCCTTGACCTAAGATGGTTAAGTTATGTTTCTCTCCCCTTGTTGACATAAAGTCAGGATCCTTATATCAATTCTGCCGAGTTGTCGGATCTATCATTTTTCCCCCTTAAGTGTCATCCAGCAATAATCATTGTTTAAGCTCCCTTCAAAACTCACCCAAGAAACTCTTAACTCTTGTTCCTTTTTCCTAAAACATGTTTACTGTCAAGCTTAATCCAGATAGTTGCTCAAATTTACCTGGCAAGTAGAGATTCAAGGACACGGCTCCTAAATATATGTGTGTTTATAATGTGTGTAAGACATAAACATTATTAATCATTTTCTCCTATGGAGTGAGAATTTGTTTCTCAGTGGGAGGGACGGTTTGACATTTTTGTGTTGCAACAATCCTGTCTGATCTCAGGGTCTGACCATCATTCTACCTCTCATAGCTGATCCTCCTTATGATTATAATTTTTATTTGTATATTTATTTCTAAGAAAAATGTTACCTTTTTCTATCTCCTTCCTGTCCCTAATTCTTCTAGACTAGACTAGACTAGACTAGACTAGACTAGACTAGACTAGACTAGAATAGACTAGACTAGACTAGAATAGACTAGAATAGACTAGAATAGACTAGACTAGACTAGACTAGAATAGAATAGAATAGAATAGAATAGAATAGAATAGAATAGAATTCGTTATTGGCCAAGTGTGATTGGACACACAAGGAATTTGTCTTTGGTGCATATGCTCTCAGTGTACATAAAAGAAAAGATACATTTGTCAAGAATCATGAGGTACAACACTTAAAGATTGTCATAGGTTACAAATAAGCAATCAGGAAACAATATTAATATAAGTCATAAGGTTACAAGCAACAAGTTTTGTGTCGTGTCCTAGATATCTGAGAGCAATGGAATAAATTTTATAAGACTCTTGGAAACTGGGGTGGGGAAGGGCTAAGAGCTTATAAATAAATACATTGATGGTTGAAAAATTGAATTCAGCACAGAAATTAGGGCGCTGGCTATCACTGAACAGACAGAAGTTGGTACAGACTCACCTTTATTATTCAGCCATCACAGTTAGTCTGCAACATGACAAAATGACATTATTTATGTGAAAATAGCTATTTTCTTTTGAAAATATATTTGTCTTTCTTCCATTTAAATAATTTGATTTAGTTTCCATATTCTTTCACATCATGTTTGGACTTTGGTGGTTTAAGTAACTTTTACATCTTAGGTAACTCTATTCTTAGTCTCTGTTGAGAATATAGGAATCTTTTTGGAGAATTATTACTGTTCTGTTGTAGAGTATAATAAATGTTCTTCATTCTCTACTCCCAGTTTTAACATGATGACAAATAATAGTGTATCTGGGGGAGGGGTGCCCTACCATCTGCTTTATATTTTGAGATTGCATAACATCAGCTTTAGTTCTTTGAAAGATTGCCATGTACATTGTCAAGACTATAACATTAGTCAAATTACATATACTAAATGCTGAATTGTTTTAGCATATGGAACTAATTTTCTTGCTTCCCCCCTTCTTTTGGCTTTAAAAAAGTACCTTGATGACATATTTGGTACGTTTCCAGCTCTTCTTTATTGAGGGTAAATAACAGTTTCCAAGAGGTTATGTCTAGAAATACACTGCCCCTGATGGGACTTCCTTCTGATTTTTATAGTCTAGAAGTCTTTCATTACAATATTAGTCTAACTTGGAGCAATTATTCTCTTTGTCTCACTGGTTTTTACAAATATTTATTTTTGTTAGAATTGGACCTCAACAGTTCAAATTTTTGGACAGTAGGCCAAACAGAACAAGTTTTATGAATATGCTTTATGTATTGTGGTGACAAGTGTAAAATGAATCGAATTGGTTAAAAAAAAAGCAGAGCAATGCGAAAGTGGTCATCAGTGCAATATCTGCATTGTTCCTTGTTTCAAACTTGGGGAATGCCTTATGCCTGTGGCGGTACTCCATGTGAACATCAGCACTAGGAGAAGAAAGTACAAGCCCATCCCTTCCCATCATGGCAAATGTCCATGGGGGCCTCTACTTGATATTAAACAAAAGCAGTTTAGAAGTCTAGACTCGTTCCTAATGAATTGAGATTAACAGAGAAGAAAAGCTGAAAGTAAAAAGATTGGGAGGGGGGAGAGCTTTTTTAAAAGCTGCATTGAATTAAATGTATATGTAAACAATTCCTATTCCTTGGGCAAAATCAGATTTCAGATGTAAAGCATAGCTTTTTTAAATTTATACCATTTGAACGCAATAGCAGGCACTCTGGATGCAATATCCTAGGCATTTTCCACCAAAACACAAACATATGTTTAACTTAATTAAGGAAGCATATGTGTATCTAATGAAACTGGTGTGGTTTTTCATTCTCTATTATGATAATTCTTTTAAACTTTAATCTTTTGCCTTATAATACCTGTACTGAATCCAGCTGCTTTTTATTCTGAATATGTTAAAACCATAATAATTGTGCCTTGATGTCTAAGTGGTCTTTCTTAATTTTGTTGCAGCGGATATTCAACTCCTTTGTGTACACAGAAAAAATCTCAAACGGAGAAAGTGAAGTTCAACAGGTAGGAAAGCATTGCTTAACCACCAATTGCTACAGTAATACATACTTATACTAATGTTTTTTTCATAATGTTCTTTCCCAGGTCTACATATTCAGTAGGGGTTTCCCCCCTTGTTAATTTGCTTTTTTCACTTCATTGTGTTAGATTGCTACCTTATAAATGTTTCTGTTGAGAATTGAACATATTTTTGCATTAGAAAATGGTGATGGATTCCTGAAAGTGTTAGACTGAAAGTGTTTTTTCTTAACTGAATAGCATTTTAATGCTGGTCGTTATAGTGCGTTCAAAGTAGTTCAGAGTTCTCCAGTAAAGTTTTTCTCCATCAAGAAAAGAGCATTCAAACCCCCTGAAGTGTAAATAAGACCAAGCCAAACAAAGAGAGTTCATCTGGAAACACTTTCCCTTTCTTTTGCCCGTGGGGGGAAAGTGGATCAAAGAATGCAAGGATGGGGAGGGCCACGTGAGCCCACAGAGAAGGACTGTTTGGAAACAAAAAGTCCCAAAGAAGCAACTGGCTTAATTGTCCCCAGTCAACGCCAGAGGACGGTAACACGGTCCTTTGGGCTATGCTGATTAGGACAAGACATGGAACTATCTTGGGATTCTGCTTTCTGAGACAGATGCCACTTTTTCTGTAAGTTGTGCAGCATATAGGACTTATTCTAGGCATGTGTCCTTCAGTGTCAGACTCCACTGCTACACTCATTGGATATGGAGAAGACCACTCTGGGTATGCTTAACTGTCAAAGTTTGCTCTACAAACATTGCTTCTCCTGAGCCACTTATGTGTATAGATTGGCAGTGGAGTTTGACATTGAAGGACACATGTTTGGTATTATTAATTTTCCATTAGACACATCTTCAAAAGTGTCTCTGTAACTTTGTTAAAAGCAAATTCAGCTGAGTTACTGCCACGCACAAAAGAATCCAAAAAGGTTTTTAGAAGGCAATACAAAAGAGATTTATATTCATATCCTCTTGAGGAGCAATGGAAAAACATTTTAGACATGTACCTGATAATTCAAATGGTTTATTGTAAACCTTTTAATATAATTATGTTAGCAAGTGTATTTTTTTGCCATTGGTTAAACCCGATTGACCTTACACAAGATAATAAAGGAATTTGTAAAAATATATTAACTATTCGAGGAAACCGTCTAAGGTGGGCATTCATCTATCTTGCTCTTACCTACTCTATGGATAAACTTAGATATAAACCCCATCATATCTAGCCCTATGCCAGATTGCTGTAACTGGATAAGGTAAGAAGGATAATAGTTGTACTTGTAATCTAGCACAGCTGGAGATTTGAGGAGAGTAGAAAGAGAAAAAGTATTTCTCTTTTTTAAAAAGGTATTTTTATTGTTTTCTAACAATTAAAAGGGAAAGAAAAGTCTAATTTGATAGTGACAGTGATATAAAAAAGAGAAACAAGTAAGAAGCATAAATAAAAACATTAAAGGAAAACTTTCTAGTGATACACTCTCCTGTGCGCTGCTTGGAGAGTCCAAGCATGGGTTATCTTCTCGTCTGATTGGCCAGGGACTGAGTTGCAATTTCTTTGGCCACGCCTCTTCCTCCGGCCGAGCTCCAGTTTTTTCAACTCAGTTGGCCTAGATTGAGTTGCTCCTGATCAATATCAGTGAATTATTGCATTTAATTGGATTTAATTCAGAATTAATTAGGACTTTGTTGGAAATTGTGTCAAAACCTTTAAAAAAATTTACCAATTGGCTGGGAAGTGACTAGTGCGTTTGTGGGAGGCTTGTAACCTCCGCGTCCAGCGTGGCGTTCAGACCGCCAGCTAGCCACCATTGCCATGTGTTGGCTTCGAGGTCTGGCTTGAAAAGAAACTGCAGAGCAGCAATCCATCTTCGGCTTGCGAGAAGGCTTTCCTGATTGGCTCGCTGATAGGCAGCCATTTTGTGGGCGGTTTTTTACTGCAGCTCCGATCGGCTCGGAACCCAGGAGGGGCGTGGTGAGCTTCTTAAGGAGTTTGGGGCTTTGATAGTCCTTTTCACAGGCAGAGGCTGCTGTAGGAGATATCCCAGCCTTATTCCATGCAAGCGGCCGTATTGCCGGCTGGCAGACTTGAGGCAGTGAGCGTTTCTGGCGTAAGTGACCATATTGGCAGTTTCGCGCCAAAACTGCTGCTGCTGCTGCCGCTACTGCTGCTTCTGCTGCTGTTGCTGCTGCTGCTGCTGCTGATTGCTCTTGCCCAGCTCTGGAATTTCAGGTCTTGACCTGGCACCATCCCTAATTATTGTGAGGCGCAGTGAGTACTACTGATCCCTACCGGGGACAGAATCCCCTGCTTTTGCTTGGGAGCTGGAACTATGATTCATCATTATTGCTGCTGCAGCTATTATGGCTGAACGAAGGGATTCTATTAGCAGCAGCTCTGCTGATTCTTCCACCTCTCACAGGATGGAGAAATGTTCCCAGCCCAAAAGGGCTAGAAAGGGGGTAGATGGCCCTTCTACAAGGGCCAAATCCTCTCATTCCAAGTCCAAATAATCTGCTTCTGATAAGGATACCCTTAAAAGACAAAGGGCATTGGAGAAGCAGTTTGCAAAGGCACAAAAGCAGGCTCAATTTGCAAGGGGCTCTGAAGGTGCTTCTGCATCTTGCATTTCCATGACTATGTAACTTTCATCGCAGCCACAGATAGCAGACGAACTAGCATGGTCTCCTAATGTTCTGCCTGATCCTCAAGCCAGTCCCTTGGTTCCTATTGTGGAGGAAGGTTTACTGACCTCTGGCCATTCAGCTTCTGTGTCACAGGCTGGGGTTACTGTCAGACCATCAGTTCCTTCAGCCACCTTCACCCCTACAGCTGCTGGACTCCGCCCACCTGAGCTTGCAGACCAAGGGTTACCTATAGAGCTAAATAATGCTATTTTCAATACCATTGCTATGGGTATTGATGCAGCTCTGGCCCAAAGGGGCTTACTAGGCCAGGGGTCCAGAGTTCCTTCTCAGAGTTTCTCTCAGAGCAGAGATTATATGAGAGAATCTCATTCCCTGACTCCATCAAGGCATAGTGTAGCCTCTCGAGAAGAGGAGGAGGAAAATTTGGAGGATATTTATTTTTCTGAGGATGAGGGAACCTCTGCAGATAGGCCTGCATATTCTGGACTGTTTAATCCAGCCCAGATTAGCACATTAATGTTTAAGGCCAAAACCACTGCTAACTTAAGTGGCTTAGTTCCCACAGGAGATCGGCCTCTGGCCCCTCAGGACCTTTCCACCAGCCTGTTTTCAGAGCAGATGTCGGAGCAAGAGGTGGTCCCTTCACCACAATTTTTTGTGGATTCAATTACATGGCAGTGGGAACAACCAGTGTCTATACTGGCTCCTGGTGGCATGCATAGGCACATGTATTCCAGTGAGCAGCAGTTGGAGGAACTTTTGCAGCTTCCAGTCATAGATGCTCCTCTAGCCAGTTTAGCCTCCTCGGCTGTCCTCCCTTCTCACACGGCAGAGGGACTTAAGGTTGAAGACAGGAAGGCAGAGCTGTCTGCTCGCAAAACCCATCAGGCAGCTGCTTGGGCTATTAGATCTGCCACAGCAGCATCCTTTTTTACCAGGACCTCGCTTTTATGGCTCCATCAAATGCAGGCTGGGCCTCTCCTGATGATGTCCGGTTACAGCAGGACATTTGCAAATTGATAGCTGCGGCTGAATATACAGCGGATGCGACCATCAATGCAGCTAAATTTGCCTCCAGGGCTCTGGCCTCGAACATCACCTCCAGACGTCTCTTGTGGCTTCACCAGTGGCAAGCCAAAGTAAAATCCAAATGGCGTCTAGTATTGGCCCCATTCAAGGGTCGACACCTTTATGGAGAGGTGTTAGACCTGATCTTGGTGGAAGGGAAGGACAAAAGGAAGGTTTTGCCTCATTCATATAGACAGGCAGAGAGGAGACCTTCGACCTTCTGCAGAAGGCAGTCCTTTCGTGGAGCTGACTCAAGGTTTTTCGCTCAGCCCTATCAGTGTCAGTACTCCCACTATCCTGACACGTCTCAGGACAGATTGTCCTTTCAGGACAGGGCTCGTCAACCTCAGTTTAGAAAACTCTTCCGTGGGTCCAGCAACCGCCTGTAAAGACGCAACAAGTGACTTGCGATCACACATTCCCATTGGGGGCAGGTTACAGGAGTTTGCTGACCAATAGCGAGAGACGACTACAGATGCATGGACGTTACAAACTGTGAGGCTCGGGCTCACTCTGGAATTTACATCTAGCCCTCCGCATCGATTTCTCCAATGCCCTATTTCCAGAGAGGCCACAAAGAGGGCCCTCATGCTGGCCGAGATTCAACACCTGAGGGACATCAGGGCCACAGAAGAGGTCCCAAAGGACCAGGAGGGAAGGGGGGTTTATTCAGTTCTGTTCCTGGTTCCCAAGAGTTCGGGTGGTCTGCAGGCCATTTTGAATTTAAAGGACCTCAACTTGTACATAAAGTACAGGAGGTTCAAAATCCCTTCTTAGGATCCTGAGTTGCATCTGGAAAGGGGACTTTATGACCTCCATAGACCTGAAGGAGGCATACCTCCACATGCCCATCAGTCCGTCCCACAGGCAGTTCCTCAGATTCGCTTACGCTGGCCACAATTGGCAGTACAGGGCTCTTTCCTTTGGCCTGTCCTCGGCTCCAAGGGTCTTCACAAAGCTCCTGGACATTATAGCAGTGCACCTCCGCACCAGGCCCATCTGTCTGCAGTGCTACCTGGACGACGTGTTAATTCAGGCATCGTCGTCAATGCAGGCGGAGAGGGATCTCAATTTCACAGTCCAGACCCTTTAAGAACATGGTTTCTCCATAAATTGGGAGAAAAGTCACTGTACCCCATCCACCAGACTGACCCATTTGGGGGCAATAATCGACACCCGGTCCTCACTTGTCTTCCTCTCGCAGGACCACAGAGACAGTATAAGGGACATGATACAGCAGGTGCAATCATTAGAATTGGTGCCTCTACTCCTCCTCTCCCAGTTGTTAGGAAAAATGATATTGTGCCTCTCCATCTTGCCCTGGGCTCGGCTCCATTCCAGGCCCTTACAATGGCTGCTCCTGCCCAGCCAGAGGTCAGGTCGCAGCAATTCACTCTCCCGCATCAAAGTGCCCAGACAGGTCCTGCGCTCATTGGATTGGTGGGTGTCACCCGCCATGGTGAAAGGTTCATTATTTTGAAAACCGGCACGACTGATGCTGATGTCAGACGCCAGCCTGTTTGGATGGGGTGCCCACCTCAACGCCAAGGTTGCTCAGGATCGTTGGTCGCAGCAAGACCTTCTCAACAACATCAATTGGCTGGAGCTGAGAGCAGCTCACCTGGGGCTCTGCCATTTCCAACAGGATCTTTCAGACCAACATGTCCTTCTGTTGACACACAATGTCACAGCAAAGGTGCATGTGAACAGACAAGGGGGCACACACTCCAGAGTGTTGGTGCACAAAGCACAGAACTTATGCACCTGGGCGGACTCTCACCTGCGCTCCTTACAGGCGGACCATATTTTGGGGGTAGCCAACACCCAGGCGGACTGGTTGAGCAGAACAACGCTTGACCAGTCCAAATGGCAACTCCACCCAGCTCTTTTCAATCAGATTGTGGACAGATTCAGCCATCCATCTCTGGACTTGTTCGCCAGCCCTCAAAATGTGCAAGTTCCACGATTTTCCCCCCGGTTCCGCAACCCAGCAGCAGAGGGGACCAATGCCCTACGACTTCCTTAGCTGGTGGAACTTTTGTATGCCTTCCCTCCGACCTCACTGATTCCACAGGTCATCAGGAAAATCATGGAGGAAGAAGCAGAGGTGATCCTGGTGGCTCGTCACAGACTGAGGAGGCTATGGTTTGCGGACCTAATGACACTGTCCATCTCATGCCCTTGGACGATTTCCCCTTACAAGGTCTCCCTTCGCCAAGGAGCCGTGCAACATCCGGATGCACAGTGGCTCAAACTAGCCATTTGGCGGTTGAGCAGGAGACACTCCGGAAAGGTCACTATTCGAGGGAAGTGATTTCCACCATTCTGACTTCCAGAAGGGCGTCAACAACCAGGATATACAAAGCTACCTGGGCGGCCTTTAGTCATTGGTGTGTCACTCGGAACTTGTTACCTACCACAGCGACAGTGCCACAGATTTTGGACTTTCTGCAGGTAGGCTTTGTCAAAGGCCTATCCACAAATACCCTTTGCAGACAAGTGGCCGCCTTAGCCACTGTCCTTCAGGGAGAGGGTGCCACTCCTCTCTCGCATCACCCGAGGGTGCCGGAGTTTTTTGAAAGGGGTATCCAACTTGAGGCCTCCACCTGTCCACAGGTACCCTACCTGGGATCTGTTGGTTGTACTGCAAGCACTCACAGCATCTCTGTTCAAGCCTCTCCATTCAACTAGTATTAGACTATTGACTTTCAAGGTTGCCTTTCTAGTCGCAATAACTTCAGCTCGCAGAATTTCAGAGCTTGCTGACCTGTCGGTACGTCAGGACTTGTGTATTTTTCATGCCGAGAGGGTGGACCTTCGTTTAGATCCAATGTTTGTACCAAAGGTCAATACCTTATTCCACAGAACTCAGGAAGTTATCCTGCCGGACTTCTGTCCGAATCCTAGGCATCCGAGTGAGAGATGTTGGACGTCCGCAGGGCGTTATGCAAATATGTTAAGTGGACGGAACGGTTCAGACACTCAGAGGTGCTCTTTGTCTCCTTTCAGCCTAGGACGATGGGCAAGAAAGTGTCACCGTCTACCATCGGTCGTTGGCTGAAGACCTACATCGCGTTGGCCTATGAGTGTCAGGCCAGACCAGCTCCTTGCTGCATAACAGCGCACTCAACCAGGAGTGCGGCCACCACGGCGGCGTGGGCCACGCAGGACTCTATCCTTTGCAGAGCAGCCACGTGGTCTTTGCCATTTGTGAAAAATTACAAACTGGACATATTTGCCTCGGCTGAGGCAGCGTTTGGGAGACGAGTGTTGCAACAGGTTCTACCGGCCGAGGGGACCCTGGACCAATCTGTTTCCCACCCAACATCGATTTAGCTTGGGTATATCCCATGCTTGGACTCTCTAAGCAGCACACAGCAGCTTACCGGAACATTAGTTCTATGTGCGCTGCGGGAGAGTCCAATCCCACCCTGGTTCTGGTATGGTCCGGGGTCCAGGAGTGGTCGATGTATCAGATGGACTGCATCTTCTCCAGATCCGGGTCTTCGTTGAAAAAACTGGAGCTCGGCCGAAGGAAGAGGCGTGGCCAAAGAAATTGCAACTCAGTCCCTGGCCAATCAGACGAGAAGATAACCCATGCTTGGACTCTCCCGCAGTGCACATAGAAAGAACGTTCAGGTAAGCCAATGTTCATTCTCCCTTTCCCTTCCCTTCCATCCATTTCTTACAATCAGGACATTTATACACTGAACACTGAAGATAATTGCTTTTAAGTCCTTTTATCTATTTTTTTTAATTGGTCTGGTAACTTTTTGCTTTAAAAACCTTGTGCTTGTAGATGAGTTTAGGAGAGCCTGGGATAGGGGTGATGCAACCATTCTGGCCTCCCTGGCCTGTTAGGAGCTTTCAGTGCCATTGACCATGGTGTTCTTCTGGACCAGCTTTGGTAGTTGAGAGTGGGAGGCACTTTGTATGGTGGTGTTCTACTTTCTACTTTCTGGTTCCAGTCAGTGTTGGTGGAGAAGGAGAGGTGAATGTAGGCTGTTCCTCCGGGCTTCAGTTTTTTTACTCGCCTCTTTAATACCTACATTAAATTTCTGGGGGAAATAATCTGATGGCATGGGGTTCAGTATCATCAGAATGCTGAAGACATTCAGTTATTCATTTCCACCACTAGATGGACAGATGAATGCTGTTGCAGTCTGACTGAGTGTCCAGAGGCTGGCAGGGGATGAATGGAGTGACTTTGACTTGATCCTGGCAACCCTGGCAAGTCAGAGTGGCTCTGGATTTTGGGTTCCCCCAGCCTGGGTGATATTTCGTTTTTGACTCTGACAGCTTTGCACAGATCTGTCTTATGTGTCAGTTATGCCCTTTCCTGCAACATGCTGTACATCGGACTACTTTTGAAGACTACCTGGAAGTTACAACGGGTCACAATGCAGTGGCATGGATAGTGATGTGTGTCCTCAGATTTACCCATATTACACACCAGTAGCACAAGTTGTATTAGTTCACAGTTTCCTTCCAGGTGTAATTCAAGCTTACCTTTAAACCTGTATATGGCATGGGACCAGGTTATCTATGGGACCTCCCTCTTTTTAAGGATATGTGCTCATCTTCTCAGATGGAACAGGTTGGAAATACTCCTAGTCTCTTCTTTTATATGTTCCATCTTATGGAATCTAGGAAGTGTGCCTTTTCCATGTCAGCCACTGCCCTATGGATCACCCTTTTCCCTGAAATTTGGCAGCCCCTCTTTTTTTTAATCTTCCAAAAAGCACTTAAAATCTGGCTTTTCTTGTAAGCACAAGGTAAGGTTGATGAGATGAACTTGTGGCCTGCATCTGAAAGTTTAGCTATGGCGCCAGGGTTTTTTGTTTACTTGGTTGGTTAGTTAGTTTTAGTATAAGTGGTTTTAATATATTTTTAATTGCAAACAGAAACTAGCCTAAATTTGTGAAATGTATAATGTGTAGCAGCAGTCCTCAATCTTTCTGACTTATGGATCAGCAGCGGTGGCAGCAGGAGGAAGAGATGGTTTCCTGTGCGCAACTCAATCTTGCGCATGCACAACTAAAGCTTTACACACTCGCCCGCTACTTGCGCAACCCGGTTCCTAAAATGGAACCAGAGCATTAGAAGAGACAGCAAGAGCCTGGGAAAAAAATCATTATTTTTTTTGCTAGGGAAAATGCCAGTACCTCCCAGAGAAAGCAGCTTAATGTAGTGCTAATAAGTTTGCATGACAGAAAGGTAACTAGGAAAATATGAACAGAACCTCAGAAGTTTGAGGTTTGCCTCAGGGAATATAGTTCTTTTTCTGTGGCAGATTGTCTTCTGTCAATAGAAAAAAATTAACAAAAACACTTGTTGCTTAGTGTAGATTGGAATAGCATGCTGTGATCAACTTACCTTGGAGACATTGGTAGAAGCAAATTCTTAAACTCCCATAACAGTTGTTATTCCATCCAAGGAGTGCAACTCTTAACAATGACAAATGCTAGACATTTAAAAAGCTAATGCCTCCAATGCATGCATTTCTCTGACATATTTACAAATAGGGATAGCAAGAAGAAGAGAATTCCTTAATCTAAAACAATTATGTTCAGCCTTTATTCTTTTTTACCACATCATCTTTGATCCAATGATTATTTGTATGAGAGAATGGAAAGGTTGGTGGTGCATATTCTTGATTTTAAAAAAAATCATGTATCATATTCTAAGCTAAACTAAAGTATCATTATTAATCTTTAGCTATACAACACTGATGTAATGAAGAAAACAGTAATGGAGGCATATAAGAAGTTTGGTCTGGAGGTTAAGACTTCAGGCTAGAAACCAGGAGACTGTGAGTTCTAGTCCCCTTAGACACAAAGCCAGTTGGATGACCTTGGGCCAGTCACACTTTCCAGTGCAAAGGAGGAGGGAATGGCAAACCACTTCCAAAACCTTTGCCAAGAAAACTACAGGGAGTTGTCCAGAGAGTTGCAAGAAGTCAACATATATATTATATACGCGGCCAGTAAGATTGGACCCAAGATCACCACAGAATCTCTCAATGACAGATTTGAAGAGCTACTATGAGCCTTTAAAATACAATTTACCATGTTTTCTTTCTGTTTGTTGCACCAAACATCCACTGGCCATTTTGCTGTTGCAAGATCTTGACTTCTTTGCCTGATCTGCAGATAGTTAAAGGGCTTTATTTTCTTGCTGGTTTGCTTCATCCTGGATGAGAATTACAAATGATTGGCATAGTGGATTTCTGGCACAGCAGAAGCAAAAGAATTAAAGACCATGGATGGATTTGGAACTGCAAAAAATGTTTCCAGGCAACAGGATTAAAGAATGTGCCAAGACAACCTTAAAATAATATCTAAACAGCCTAAGAAAAAGCCAATATAGATAATTATGGTAGACATATGAAAGTAGTAAAATCTAACAAAGTTTTCATGATTATTTCAAGAATTTGAATTACCGGTATGTTCAGGATTTAAAATTAGCAACAGGTTTTTCTCTCTCTTCTTTCAGAAAATCTGAAATGATTTACAAACTCTATCAATGAATGTAACTAGCAGCAGTTGTTCTTAAGCAAGTTTTGTCCTTTCCTCTTTAGCTTTAAAAGGTCCACACATCTTAAAATTGCTGAGGTTGAGAAACTCTGTACTAATAAATTCTTACAAGTAGAGCTACTAAATAGATTTTTACTATATGCTGGTCTATGACTGTAATAAAAATTTGATCTGTTGCAAAACATATATTCCTTTTTCTGCATTGCTTTGTGGTTGTTTCCTGCTTTATCAATTTGCTGATTTACCTGCATGCTTTTCCTTCTCACCTTTGACTGCCAGTGAGTGGTTACATCTAAGCCCATAAAATAAGTAAATCTAGTGGTCACATACCTAATTATAAAACATCTTGAGATACATTGACTGCCCTGTGTGGGACTGAAAATTGTAGTCAAGGTAACCATCCGTTTATTGGGAGCATGTCACATTTGTGCATATGTGTGAATTTGTGAGAATTTTGTGTGAAATTGAGAGCTAAAAGGACTTATTGTTGAAGTAGCTATAAAATCTAGGCTCTTTGGAAACATTTTGATCCTTCCAGAGACTGTTTCATTGGCTTTCTTTGAAGAATAATGCCTTTCACTACAATTTTGTGGGTGGTCTGCACACTATTTAAAATCATATGGGTTAAATTATACAAGGGATTTTAGAAGAAGAGACTCATTTGGAAGTGTTTTCTAGTAAAGCCTCCAATAGGTATTACTTACACCACTTCCCTAGATGCATACATTAACTCTTAACTAGATATAAATAAATGTCTAAACATTCTTAGTTAGTATTGTGATGAATTCTTAGGTGTCAGAGAAGATAGATGAGGCCCCATAGAGTACAGCTACAATGGTTAAAAGCTCAGGATTTAAAAAATCGAAAGAGTAAGTGAGCACTTTGGTTTTAATAATAACTAAGTCTTTTTAGGGCTAATGAATCACAAATACTAGAGCTTTATGAGTAAAGGTAATGTATACAAATTTATCATATTAAAACAAATGTGAGGGTATATTGTAAGCAAACCTAATCCTCTATCAGCTTTTCCTCTTCTAGTGGGTCATTTGTCTGTGGATGCATCACCCTAAAAGTACAAGTTGCTGGTTCATCAGCTAAAAAAATTTTCTGATAGTTTTTTTTACAATAATTTCTGAAAACAAAAACAGTGAAGAAATGCACCTGTTGGCTTGTGCAAAAACGATAATTACATTTCATATCACTGGCAACCAAGGAAAATATTTGAGGTAAAACCTGTGATTTGTTGTCCAGCATGTTGGGGTAATTTGCCATTAGGTACAATATCTCCATAAGGCTTTACTACTTCTTTATTAATTCATACTATGAGAATCACATGGAATTTTAAGAAATATGGAATGTTAAAAAAAAAACTCAAACAGAAAATGCCTGCAGCATAGATGGGTCTCACATAATAGTAAAAAAACCTCTGAAATCAATTTTTGCTACATAGAGCACACACACAAAAAAAATCAATATTTTCTCTCCTCAAAGAGGGTGAAAATATTTTACTGGTAACTTTTTAAAATAGCAATTACAGAGTATTCACTTTAAACGATCTTAAAAAGTGGAAAAACTTATTTAGGAAGACCAACCTCACCTTTCAAAATAAAGAATAATATGTCCATTTAAATAATATCTTGTTTAGTTAAAATACCTTTCACATTTACATTGAAAACTGAGGGTTTGCTATCATTAGCTAGCCATTCATTTGTACAGGCAGTCCCTAGGTTAAGAACATCTGATTTATGGACAACTAATACTTATGAATATGTTACCATAAAGCCTATTTTATTAACATTTTAAGTTAATAATTTGTATGTATGCATGTATGCACAAGTTTGTGTAACACTTATGAAAACGTGCGGCTTCAATAGTTTGTTGGCTCAAGAAAACAGAACACCATCCACCATTTTAAGTGAGAACACATTGCCATTTACACTGGGTTGAGTGTTTGCCTTTGTATTTGGCTTAAATCTTTCTCTTCTTTACTTTGTAATTATGCGTTCAAAGT
The DNA here is from genome assembly GCA_023053685.1 of Diadophis punctatus similis. Lineage (NCBI taxonomy): Eukaryota > Metazoa > Chordata > Lepidosauria > Squamata > Dipsadidae > Diadophis > Diadophis punctatus. Next base: position 63,352,584 of record JALIGW010000003.1, read on the forward strand.
GAAAATCTGATGGAAGTGCTGGTGATGCATCAAAGAAAAAGAAAACAATCACAATTGAAAATAAAGTGGAAATAATAAAGTGATCAGAGCAAATGATAGCATTTGAGAAGAAGAACAGGACCTAAAACCTCCAGAATCGAAAAGGGGTTTGGCAAAAGAGTTAGCTGAAGCCTTTCCACTTGTTAAAGCAGGGATGGCAAACTTAGAAGAACAAGTTCCTAATTAGACAAAGCTTCACCAAAGTTTACTGTACTGTTACTGAGGGCTTCAGCTGCTACAAGGCCATTGTATAGCTTTGTACAACCTTTCTTAATACCTACTTCAAGGTAAGGTAAACTATATACTATATACCCATGATGGCGAACATATGGCACGCGTGCCACAGGTGGCACGCGGAGCCATATCTGAGGGCAAGTGAGGCGTTGCCCTATGTCAGCTCCAGCGTGCATGTGCATGCTCGCCAGCTGATTTTCGGCCTTCCGGAGGGTGGGAGGAGGCCGTTTTCGCCCTCCCCAGGCTTCAGGAAAGCCTCCGGAGCCTGTGGATGGTGAAAAATGGCCCAAAGGACCTACCGGAAGTTCATTTCCGAATTTCCAGTAGGCCCGTTGGGCCGTTTTTCACCTTCCACAGGCTCCAGAGGCTTTCCTGAAGCCTGGGGAGGGCGAAAAAACGGGCCTACCAGAAGTCCGGAGGCTTCAGTGAGGCCTGCGCACATGCATGGGGGACAGTGGGGGGGGTTGTGCATTATGGGTGTGGGCACACGTGGGCACTATTGTGCACACGCGCCCTTTTGGCACCCAAGCAAAAAAAGGTTTGCTATCACTGCTATATACCCTGTTTCCCCCAAAATAAAACATCCCCTGATAATAAGCCCAATTGAGCTTTTGAGTGCATGGCAATAGGGCCAATCACTTATTTCAGGGTTCAAAAAAATATAAGACAGGGTCTTATTTTCGGGGAAACACAGTACTAAGACTATATATGGCTGATGCTAAATAAGAACCGTATCTATCTCTTCTTACTTTCCTACAAATTTTACTTAAAGTCGGATTTAGGGGCATATCACATTTGTAACTCAGAGACTGCCTGTAATCGGAAATTATAAATTCACCTATTGAACAAAATTACACTTACTGCTTACCCCACACTTAGTGCTATGCCCATGGTCTTGATCTTGGTCTGCTTCATGTTTCACAATCACCGTAGAATAAATTCTGACCTTTTTATTTATTGATGTAATTTTATTTATTAAATTTATATACTGCATATCTCTCTATCAAAGTGACACTGAACGGCTTATAACTTTTGACTTTGGAAAAGTTATTTCTATTTATTCATTTGGAATCCTCTGTATTTGATTCTTGTTCTACCTTGAATCAAATCAAATCAAATCATCCAGCGTAGACCTTGAATTCAGTTTTACATACTGATCAAATCAAATCTGATTTAAACACTGAAAAGCAAATCTGCTGTCATTTTACCCTAGGTTTAAATTAAGCACAGATGCCTTTTTAGCTACTTGCTTTTAATACAAATATAATGCAGCTCTGTTTCATATTGAACAAGACAATGCTGGCTACACTTTGTTGGCTGACAATATCTTTCTCTAATAACAGGGTTGATAATTTTATTCATGAAAAGAACAGTCATATTTATTGAGCACTTTTTGAGTTATGGCTATATATTATTTCTTAGTATTAGGACCACAACAGCCACTTTGATTCACATTGTGTAGAGCAAGGGTAGGTGACAGGCTCAGTGTTGCGTTGGGGTGCCTGCCAGTCTGTTCAGCGGTGGGTTGCTCCCGGTTCGGACCGGTTCTTAGAACCAGTAGGGGCGGTGGTAGGAGGCTCCGCCCACCCGCCCGGGACACTTCTGTGCATGCGCGAACCAGTGGCGATCTAATTAATAATAATAATAATAATAATAATAATAATAATAATAATAATAATAATAATAATAATAATAATAATAATAATAATAATAATAATAATAATAATAATAATAACAGAGTTGGAAGGGACCTTGGAGGTCTTCTAGTCCAACCCCCTGCTTACGCAGGAAACCCTACACTACTTCAGACAGATGGTTATCCAACATCATCTTAAAAATGTCTAGTGTTGGAGCATTCACAACTTCTGGAGGTAAGCTGTTCCACTGATTAATTGTTCTAACTGTCAGGAAATTTCTCCTTAGTTCTAAGTTGCTTCTCTCCTTGATTAGTTTCCACCCATTGCTTCTTGTTCTACCCCCAGGTGCCTTGGAGAAAAGTTTGACTCCCTCTTCTTTGTGGTGACCCCTGAGATATTGGAACACTGCTATCATGTCACCCCTGGTCCTTCTTTTCATTAAACTAGACATACCCAGTTCCTGCAACTGTTCTTCATATGTTTTAGCCTCCAGTCCCCTAATCATTTTTGTTGCTCTTCTCTGCACTCTTTCTAGAGTCTCAACATCCTTTTTACATCGTGGCGACCAAAACTGTATGCAGTATTCCAAGTGTGGCCTTACCAAGGCATTATAAAGTGGTATTAACACTTCGCGTGATCTTGATTCTATCCCTCTGTTAATGCAGCCTAGAACTGTGTTGGCTTTTTTGGCAGCTGCTGCATACTGCTGGCTCATATTTAAATGGTTGTCCACTAGGACTCCAAGATCCCTCTCACAGTTACTACTGTTGAGCAAGGTACCACATATACTGTACCTGTGCATTTTGTTTTTCTTGCCTAAATGTAGAACCTTACTTTTTTCACCATTGAATTTCATTTTGTTTGATAGCGCCCAATGTTCAAGTCTGTCAAGATCCTTCTGTATCTTGAGCCTATCTTCTGGAGAGTTGGCTATTCCTGCCAGTTTGGTGTCATCTGCAAATTTGATGAGTTCCCCATCTATCCCCTCATCCAAGTCATTGATGAAGATGTTGAAGAGTACTGGGCCTAAAACAGAGCCTTGGGGTACTCCACTGCATGCTTCCCTCCATGTAGATGCAGTTCCATTGAGCACTACACGTTGAGTGCGGTTGGTTAGCCAATTTCGAATCCATCTGGTGGTGATGCTGTCTAACCCACATTTTTCTACTTTATCTAGTAGTAGGTTATGATCTACTTTGTCAAATGCCTTACTGAAGTCCAAGTAAACCACATCGACAGCATTCCTCTGGTCCACTAATTTTGTCACTTTGTCAAAGAATGCAATAAGATTAGTCTGGCATGATCTGTTTTTGACAAACCCATGTTGGCTTTTGGTTATTACTTTGTTTGCTTCTAGGTGTTCATTGATTCGTTGCTTGATTATCTTTTCCAAAATCTTCCCTGGTATTGAGGTCAGGCTGATAGGTCTGTAGTTTCTTGGATCTGTTTTTTTTCCTTTTTTGAAGATGGGAACTACATCAGCTCTTTTCCAGTCCTCTGGCAGTTCCCCGGTGCTCCAGGATCTTTGAAAGATATAGTTCAGTGGTTCTGAGATCTCGTCTGCCTTTAGAACCCACCACTGATTCTGTTGTGTGTTTGATTGCCCCCTCTTAGTGGGACATTGCTAAATTGTAGAAATAAATTTGATACGTTGTTGTTGTTTTAATGAGCAAGGGAATAGCCTCTGAAAGTCATTTTATTGGGGGAGGAAGGAATTTCAGCACTGCACCTTTATTACAAAAATAGCTAATCTCCTGCAAACACCAGAAGGCTAATTAAAAAAACCTGAAAAAACAAAATTGGTGGCCCTCACAGCAGAAAGATTGCACATCTTTAGTACAAAACCAGAAGCAACTTCTTTTCTTTACTTACAAGTAATAGAGTGATGAATTTGACTGACTCTTCACAACCACTGTTCTCACTGAACCTATTTCTCTTACCTTGGAAGACTGGCTTGAAACAAACATCTCTCCCAATGTGTGAATCATAGTGGCCTGTAAGTGGCTAAGGACTGGAGGAGAGGAGCTATGCCAACAGCATCCTAAAATGGTCCATATAATAATATATAATAGAGATAACATTTTCCTTAAAAGTTAAATTCCTTCACATAAAATAATATGTCATAACCTTACCATAGAGAAAATATTTTTAGAATAACTTGGATGTTCTGTAACAGAAAAATAACTGGACATGAACATTGGATGTTATGGATCTAACACTTTTTAGAGATAATCAGGAAGAAAAATAGATAAATCGTTTTTAGACAATAGTCAAAAACAGTTTATTTTTGTGGTTTCCCCAGGTGACTGAGATGGTAGGATGAAAGATTGGAATTCTCAGCCTGCTACTCCTACAAAGCCTCCTACCTTCACATTTCACTTTGGTTTCTGGCTTGATATTTATTGTTGTCATCACTTATTGAGCTTTGTCAATATATGGCAAAGATAGGGCTTTATAACTCATGATCTCTTTTCTGAATTTTTTTTAAATTAGAAAACAATGATGTAGCACCATATCCTGAGACATGTAGCCAACAGAATCCTTCCCTTTTGGGGGGGGAGGGGGGAGAGAATAGACCATTCTTGCAAGCAAGCAATAAAATAAATTTAAAAAAATGAATGTAAAAAGATCCCTTTTTAGTTTTAATTGGTTATAGTCCATGTGAAGCATTCTGTGGCAAGGCTGATGAAATATAGTGCAATTTAAATAGCAGGCCACAATTTAAAAAGTTCTTTCAATCAAAGTATAAAGGAAATAGAAGATTTTAGATACCCTGCATGATGCTTGGTCCAATCATATTTTAGGACCAACATTGTATGAGAAGGCTCTAAATTGCATGTATCGCTGCAAAATATCATGGTATTAAAAACGTAAATAAATAAAAGCACACAATTACTGAGCTGGTACGTAGAATATAAGCACCAAACACAAAATACCATATTTTTTGGAGTATAAGTTGCACCTTTTTCCTCCGTAAAAGAGGCTGAAAATTTGGGTGCGTCTTATACTTCGAATGTAGCTTTTTCGAAGCTTTTTTTCCAGCTCTAATTAGGTGCTAATGATCTTCCTGGCTTCCTATTCCCTCCGAAGAAGGTTTTTTCCAGCCCTAAGTCTTTGCAGGCTTGCTTTCATTCCTACTCCCTCTGAAAAAGGCTTTTTCAGCCCTAACCAGAGGATAAAATAATGTGCTGAAGCTGAATAGACTAAGGATGCTAGCCAGATGAATACCTGGTAGGTAGATTTTCCCCCCTATTTTCCTCCCCAAAAACTAAGGTGCATCTTATACTCCGAAAAATACGGTATTAGACTTAAGCCCACACAGTCAAAATAAAAATGAATTGTATGCAGCATTTTAGCTGCATATTTTTCACCTATTCTTTCAGGAAAAAAAGACAGAAACAGATATCCCTCTGTTTTAAATTATCCCTGGACTTCCCCCTCCAGATGATTATTTCTGAAGTATCTGGGAAGAAGGAATGAAGGCCGTCTCTCTTCCTCAGCTTCAGTTTCCGGCTTATCTCTTTAATTTTAAAAAGACCAACACTTTCTCTGCCTAGACAAAAGGTAGAATGTTGGGAGTAATCTCCTTGATATGTGAACTCAACTCTGCCTCCTCAGCTTGAATGTTGATTGAAACTGAGAGCCTGTCTCTCAAGGAAGATGGGGAGGGGGCCTTGCCCGCTAATTTCACTATGGTGGTTATATTGCAAAGAATAAATTTGTATTATTCCCTAGGCATCTTGAGCAACTTCTATGCAAAATGTTTTCGTATTTTCATAAGGCCAGCCAGGAGATTGATATGCAATGTAGGTTGTTGAATTTGTTGGCTAGGCAGATTGTTGACTCACTCCCAATTCTTTTGTGAAGGGTTTTCTCTGTGTGTTTGCTCCTGATGCTGCTCTTCAGCCCGATGAATGAGAATAATGCCCCATGAGCTTCAAATCTCTGTGCTTTTCTGTCCCAGCAGGAGAGAAGCTTTTATTTTTATGTAAAAACATTCTCACAAAGTTTTATTTTTGGCATTACAGCTAAATAGACAAGTTTTATTGTACATTATTTAAGCTTAGGTTTGTTTGTTTTTTACACAGCTCAAGGAATTAGCCTGGCTTGTTTCAAGCAAATGTGTTTTACAGTTTGGACTGATGCAAACCCCAGTTTTAAAATTAAAATTTCAAATTCTTCCATCTGACTGGACCAAGGAAAAGAGTCCTTGTCACATTAAAATGTGCTCTCTGTGATTTTATTTATTTTATTAAATTTGACTTCCAGACAATTTTGGGAAACTTTTATCCAAGAATTCAAACACAAGCATATTGAAATAGTGAAAAAGTATTAATTATCCAACAATATAAACAAGTTCCTTTAAAAGTAAATTAAAATTGTTGCAGCATTAGACATTTCAATTCGATATACAACAGTCTTATAATCAATAGCAATAGCAATAGCACTTTTCTTATATACCGCTTCATAGTGCTTTACAGCACTCTCTAAGCGGTTTACAGAGTTCAGCATATTGCCCCCAACAATCTGGGTCCTCATTTTACCGACCTCGGAAGGATGGAAGGCTGAGTCAACCTTGAGCTTAGTGAGATTTGAACAGCTGAACTGTTGAACTAGCAGTCAGCCTGCAATGGCTGCATTTAACCACTGCACCACTTCAGCTCTTTTATCAATTAAAAAGGAAAGGATTTTCTGATTCAGCAGGCCTTTTCTGATAAAATACCGTATTTCTGGAGTATAAAACGTACCTTTCCCCCCCTAAAAGAGGGTGGAAATGTTGGTGCGTCTTATACACCGAATACAGCCATTTTTGGCCTCCCAAAGCCCCCCCCCACGACCCATTTTTCGGAAAAACGGGATGCGCAGAGGGTTTGGGAGGCCTGCAGAGTGCTCCTGGGGGCTGGGGGAAGGCAAAAACGCCCCCGTTTTGGCAAAAAATGGGCCATTTTTCACAAAAACGATTGTGTTTTTGCCTTCCCCCAGCCCCCAGAAGTACTCTGCAGGCCTCCCAAACCCTCTGCACACCCCGTTTTTTTGCAAAAATGGGTGAAAATGGGGCGTTTTTTGCAAAAACGGAGGCGTTTTTGCCTTCTCACAGCCCCCCGAAGCACTCTGCAGGCCTCCCAAACCCTCTGCCCGCCCTGTTTTTTGCAAAAATGGACCAGTTTTTACAAAAAACGGGACAGGCAGAAGGTTTGGGAAGCCTACAGAGTGCTGCTGGAGAAGGCAAAAACGCCCCCGTTTTTGCAAAAAAAATGGCCTGTTTTGCAAAAAAAACGCCCATTTTTGCAAAAGAATGGCCATTTTCACCCATTTTTGCAAAAAATGGGGTGCAGAGAGGGTTTGGGAGGCCTGCAGAGTGCTTTGGGGGGCTGGGGGAAGGCAAATATGCCCCCGTTTTTGTGAAAAATGATCCATTTTCACCCATTTTTGCAAAAAACGGGGCGTGCAGAGGGTTTGGGATTCCTGCAAAGTGCTTCTGGGGGCTGGGGAGGACCAAAACCTTTTTTTTCTTACTTACCTCTTCGAAATCTTGGTGCGTCTTATACACCGGTGCGTCTTATAGTCTGATAAATACGGTAACTATAATTATAACTATAATATATTACAATAGTCTTAAATGAGCTCTTAAAAGCTCGTTTGAATTATTTACATTGTAGTGTTAATTATAGTAATAGTTGCATTACTTCGTTTAATAGTTGCATTACTTATTTATATGTTTTTTTGCATTGCTCTTGAGTTTTGGGGGGAAAGAAGATCAATATACGGATAGTCCTTGACTTATGACCACAATTGAGCCCAAAATTTCTGTTGCTTAGACAGTTATTAAGTGAGTTTTGCCCCATTTTATGACCTTTCTTGTCCTGTTGTTAAGTGAATCACTATAGTTGTTAAGTTAGTAAAATGGTTGTTAAATGAATCTGGCTTCCCAACTGACTTTGCTTGTCAAAGGTCTCAAAAGGTGATCACATAAATCTGGGACCCTACAACCGTCATAAATATGAGCCAGTTGCCAAGTGTGTGAATTTTGATAATGTCACCATGAGAATGCTGCAATGGTCATGTGAAAAACTCTCATAAGTTACTTTTTTTTACTGCTGTTGTAACTTTGAACTGTCATTAAATGAACTGTTGTTAAGTCGAGGACTAGCTGTATAAAACTTTACAGTGATGTTTGGTTGGGTTTTTTTTTAGTTTAATTTTTTTTCCTTTAGTTTAATTTTATTGGTCATTTCCTATACACAAACATAAATCAATTATCTATGACAATGCAAGGCATGCTGAGAAAAAAATGGAGGGGAATGTACTACAGTACTTAATACACATTACAGAAATAAAATTTTAGGAATTTTATACATAACTTGTTTAAATATGCTTATGAAAGGTCAGCAAATGACACTAATGAGTAAACAACTAACATCACTGAAGAAAGTGTTCGCATTATAGAAACAGCTGATAGACAGCAGGCATTCCCATAGATCTCCTGATTGTAATTCAATCTGTGATCAAATTGGGCGGTTCTCAACTTCAGCAACTTTTATGGACTTCAGCTCCCAGAATTCCTCAAGTGTCTTGAGAAACGTTGATAAAGGGAATGAGGCTGCTTCCTAAATTCATCTAGGAATTAAGAGATAACATTAAATGCTTCCTAGAGAAGTTGTTGTCAAATTGCTGGTATGTAGCAAACACAACAGTTTGAATTACATACAATAATGACTAAGTTTAGAGTTTAGATTTAGAACCAGTAAGCCATAGGAGATCTGATAATCACGGCTTTGCCAGTAATAACTGTGTGTTGCCTGTAGTTGTGAAAGGGTATGTTATATAGTGTGTAAAATTCATTCTAACTTTCAGAAGGTTGCTTTTTGAAACAAAAACAAAATTGCAAAACTTTTTTGAGGAATCCTATCAAGTGGTCATAAACAAGTGTTGGGTTAATTTATGCTGATTATGGATTTTCTAACCCTTTTTACAGCGGGCACAAATAAAGCATATTTGAAAGTATTTGTACCCCATAGAAGGGGCCAAAAAATTTAGGGAAGGAAAAAAAATCAGAGATAAAGAGGGAGGCAGAGTTTTTAAAGCTTAAGAGTCTTAAGATATATGTAAATGAGCAAGTTTTCTCTGAAGAAACTGAAAAGGAATTCCATAATATTAAAATGAATATTGAAAGATCAACAGTAGCATTTTGAAAGTGTGCAAGTCATCCTCCAGTATGCTTTGCAATTGTTTTTAAGGATGAAAAAGTTAGAGGTAAAATCTTATAAATCAGTCAAGAGGACCAATAGCTTCGATTCAGACTATTCCCCCCAAATACTGCTGCAACATTATTTTAAGATAATGTTTTATCAGATGAATTCCCCTTTTATTTAGGAAGCTGTGAAGTATCCACTTTTTCTATTAAACTACCCTGAATTTTATTTAAATTACAATAAAAACTTTCTAATTCCAGGGATAAATACAAAATATTCTGCTATTTTGTGAAAAAGATTTTTCCTGATCAATTTTTATTTTTTTAAAGTAATGATTAAACAATTAATATTAATGCAAAAAAAAACCCCTTCTTAGAACCAAGGCAATGCTAAAAAGTCATCCTTATGCATCAGAAGGAGGATGCATAAGGATGACTTTTTAGCTTTGCCTTGGTTCTAAGAAGGTGTTTTTTTACATTAATATATTTACTATTCTATATATTTACTGATCATATTTACTATAATATTAACTCATGGCTTATAAAGTGAATGAAAAATTGTTTCATTGTTAATCTATAGTTAACATTAATCACAATTTGCGAGGTTAGTCAAAAGATACAGACGCAATCAAGAAAAAAAAGGAAACTATTAATAATAATATTAATGTGCTGGAAAGGGGATGTATGTTTCTTAGCTGGGATTCACCTAAGATTGCAAATATACGTACCCATCATTTGTTGACCAATTCTGCAGGAGCCAGGTTGACCTATATTTATGTTTATGTGGCTTATGTTGGTCTCTACTAAAGAAAATAAATGCTTCAGGAGTTTTGCGTTGATTTTTGGTGGTCTGCTGGATGCAAATCTAGGTATTAGTTGTCGCCTATAAAGTCATTCATGGGTTCTGATTGCTTTGGGAACCAACTTTCTCCTGTTATTTGTTCTCTGGGAGAGTTAATGTGCTCCAGATCCCAACTATAAAGCACTGTCACTTTGTGGGACCTAGGATACATGACTTTATGGTAGATGTGCCTGCTCTGTGAAACATCATGTTCATTGAGAACATTATCGCTCTGTACCTGTTGGGCTTTTGTACAATTGTACAGAATGCAATAGCCCGCAAGGTTTTGTGCTGGTGTACACATGTGCAACCCCTTTTTCAGCAACTGCATTGGCTGCCTATTTGCTGATGGGTGCTATTTGTCACCTTTAAAGCCCTTCATGGCTTGGGACCAGTACATCTGAATGATTGTCTCTTCCTGGTTAAATCCACCTGACCCATCAGAGTGGGGAGGTAAGGAATGTTGCTTAAGGAAGTATCTTAAGCAACATTGAAGTGGGAACCAGAAAAAGGGCCTTCGCCATGGTAGCTCCCTCTCTTTGGAATATCATCCTTGCAGAGATTAGGTTGGCCTCCAGTTGGACACTTTTTCGCAAGACTCCAAAGACATGATTTTGCCAGATGGGCCTGGAGAACCCAGAGTGGGATGGATCCCATCAAATGGCTCCTTTGATTGCTTGTTGTCGCCAGGGAAGTGGATAGTTATTGTTTTTATGTTGGATTTTTTATTGTTTGTAAAATGCTCAGAGTCACTGAGAGTAAATCCAATAAGTTAGTTAGTTAGTTAGTTAGTTAGTTAGTTAGTTAGTTAGTTAGTTAGTTAGTTAGTTAGTTAGTTAAAACTTTTCTTGCGGATCAGGTCCTGTTATTGGGAAAATGGCTTCCTCCCTGATAGTATTATAATGGGGAAATAGTTTATGTTGTGGGAAATAGTTTGTCAGGGGTCCCCAATCCCTGGTTTGTGGACGGGCACAGGTCCGTGGCATGCCAGAAACTGGGCCATGCAAACAAGCAAAGCCCCATCCATGGGATGCAGGCAGCATGTAAAACCACGCCCCCTCCGGTCCACAGAAAAACCTCTCTCCAGGGAACTGGTCCCTGGTGCCACTGGTTTATGTTGCTGTCCTCCCCAACCTCTTCCATGCATTCTTTTTTGTGATTGTCTTGCTTGTTTTGAGCAGCTGGTTGATCTTTTAATCCTAATGTGTAAGCCACTTATGATAGAGACAACATTGAAGTTGACAAATAAACTCTCAACCCACAGAAACATTCAACTATGCGTAGCATTCTATTTGAAATAAATTTAATAGTTTTAGATCCATAACTTAAATTGTGCAATAAACCTCTGGAGTATTAGTAATAAATCATTCTATAATGGCAATTAAATATAATGCTACAAGTCATTTTATTTGAACCATGTTTTGTTTTAAAGGGTGTCCTTGGAGAGCCTTAATTGAGTCATAGAATTCGATAGAAACAATTGAGGCAGGGCCCCTGCACTTATCACTGTAGGCCTAATTATTCACATAAGAAGGTAAATTATGATGAAATGGCCTGTTATTAATAGTTAGGGAAGACATTTATCAAATGCAGACATAATACACAAACAAATTACATATTTATATGTACAAATTGAGCTGTATTTTTGAAATCATTTCCTTTTGTAAATTTTAGGTATATGGAGAAATAGAATGAGGAGGATTAAAAAGTATCAACTAATTACCCAGCACTAATTAAATCTAGCCTTTTTTTCTGAAGGCAGAATGCACTTAAAATAAGTTGCTGAACATTTTGCTTTGAGCTGTAAATTATTGTAAGATTATTCTTCATTCAGACCATAAACTATAGAGAGCTTAAGGATTCAGAATAAGAATTATGAAGAAAACTTAAAATGAACTGAGGAAAACCATATAATTTTTAACGCTGAGTTGAGTAACGGGATTAGTTAGTAACTGGGCAGAAAATTATATACACTGTGTGTGTGTGTGTGTGTGTGTGTGTGTGTGTGTGTGTGTGTGTACATACAGAATATATTCTTGTTTTAACAAGTTGCTTACAGATGTATTTTTGTGTAAAACAAGATGTGAAAAAGAAAACTATTGAAAGAAAAGACCTGTCTACGTCAGAGCTACTGTTTTCATTGTGGTACAGTGGTAGTAGTAGCTGTATCACCCAGGCTGACTGTGCTTATCCAATTCAACCAATAGTAGCATTTGGAATGAATGACAGTGATTGTCTATCTGCACAATGCCATCTGTAAACTATATTACAAAGTAAACCTATGTTCCTCCTTGAGTGTGCTCTGTAGTGATTTAATGTTTCCATGCTGAGCAGGCTAGCATAGTAGAAATTTGAAGCAAACAAATGTATAGATGGTCGACTTCCGGTGGCTCCGCGAGCTTCGCTGGACGCTCTTTATGGGCGTCCGATCCCAGGCTCCGTAAAAGCCGCCAGATAAGCCACATCAGCTGTCTGGCGGCTTGGAAACTCCCGTCCCGGGCAAAGGGAGGGGAGAAGAGCAGATGGACTGAGGTAGAGCCCCCCTAGCACCCCAGAAGAAGCTCTGGGGTGCGAAGGATGAGGGCTCCCTAGAAGCCTGTCAACAGCTCCGGACCTGGAATGCCTCCGCTTATTTTTAGCGAGCAAGAAGCTGCGACCATCTCTGTTTGAAACAAATGGATTTCAATATTTTAAACAAAGTAGCAGACGGAACATACCAGGAGAATCTAACAGCAAGTATTTTAACTTAACTCCGGTGTTGTTTTTTGGATTTTTTGGAAGTAACAAAGTAGCTAAAGATGGCGCTTGGAAATTGAAAGGGCGTGGAGAAAGTGAAAGCTACTGAAAGCTAGTGAGAGTTCTGTTTCCTAATAGACGCTTGTAAGAAATCTTTCTTATTTTTTACTTTTTACCTTGATGAACTTTGTTTTTTGGCTTTTTAATAAATATACAAGAATTAATACAATTTGAAGATGTCTTTAAAACTGGCAAAGACTGTTCCCTTTAAAGGAATAGGAAGAGTTGAAAATCTCCCTACCCATATTGTTAATCTGCAAGATTTTGCCCCCCCCAACACAGACTTTTACGTTTGAAAAGTGGCAGCAAGCCATGAAAGATATGCAGAAGGAAATTGCTTCAGTAGTTAATAAAAAAAATTAAAGAAATTAATGGAAAAATTACTGAAATTAATGGAAAAATACAAGCTGTCTCAGAGGAGTTTTCATCTCAGACTCAACAAACCAGAGATAATGTGGAATCTGTACTTAAAACTGTGGCATTTAACATGGAATTATTGGAACAAGATGTGGCTGAAATTAAACAGACTACGGTGACTTTGGGTGAAAAAGTAACTGAGATGCAGAATAAAATTGAAGTAACTGAGGCAGAACTAACGATGATTCAATATAAAGATATGGATTTTGCTTTACGCCTTGGGGGAGTAAAAGAAAACGAGCAAGAGAATTTAAAAGAAAAGATTGTGGACGCATTGGTGCAGATTCTGGGGGAAACAAAAGCGGAATTGGGAGGGCAGATTGAAAAAATATATCGGGTTAATTCCTGGTTTGCTAGACAAAATCATTTGCCAAGAGACATTGCAATATATTTTACAACAAAGGCATTGCAAAATCGAATCTTACAGGCTACTTATAAAAACAAGCTGAAGCTGGGAGAACAAGAGGTTTTGACATTTAAGGAAATTCCTCCAAAAATACTGAAAGCATGTAAAGATTATACTTTTCTGGTGGCAGAATTGAAAAAGCAACAGATAAGATACACATGGGGAATCCCGGCTGGACTATCGGTTACTTAGAGGGCAGAAAGATATAGACTCAATACGATTTGTAAAGCAAAAGATTTTTTTGCCAACGTGTTAAAGGTAGGGAGACCAAAACCACCAGAAAACAAAGGAAATGAGGATGCTAAAAGAGAGGGAAAGGAAGATTTGTGTATTGTACAACAGAAAGGAACTCTGAATAGACAAGAACAAACAAAAGACTTAAAACAGATTAGAGAAGTAATTGTGGAAAGTGAAAGTGTTGAAAGTGAAGAAGAACCAAATTATCTACTTCAATCCTCAACTCCTCGAAGTGAATCAAGATTAAATCGACACATTTTTAGATGTCAACTTAAAGAAATATTTAATTCCTCTTGCAGATTTGAAAGCGAGAGGAATTAAAAATTGATGTTTTAGTAATAGTAGGATAAAGCAAAATAAATAAGAATAAAGTTTAAATGTATATATGAGGTTGTATAAGGTTAGAGGAATTAGATTACAAGATTATCTATGGGGATTAACTATAGAAGGTAAAGTGATGTAATAGAGATTAAATTGGTTTTAAATAATAAGATGAAATTAATAATACAGTCTGGGGAATAAGTATAGAAGGTAATGTAACGCAATAGAGACTAAATTGGTAGAGAATAAGATTAAATTATATTATAGGGTGGGAGTAAGTATAGATTGCAATCTAATGTAACAGAGATTAAATGAATGTGAAGTTGTTAAGTATTTTTTAGATATGGTTTAAGCTGCTTTTGAATTTAACAATTGTGGCCAGGTTGCTGGTAGTACAAAATTGGAAATGGAAATTTTAGAACATTTTAAAGACTATTTAAATGATGTATTCGATAATGGAGAAGATGGACGGATCATATTTAAATCAAGTATTAGTTTAAGAAGATCAAAATAGATTGTGAAGGATATATTTCAACTTAACTTTTTGTTTAATTTACAGTATAAGGAGTTAAGATTTTATGATATTTGGAAGTTAATAATTTGCTAGTATATATTAGTTTTATATTTGTGTAAACTATATTATACCCTGTGTATGTTCTGGGAAGTCTAGGGAGGGGGGAGGGGGAGTTGGGGGGGAGGGATGGGGGGAAGGGGGGTGAAAACAACAAAAAATGTTTGTACTTTGTACGCATAAAACTTTTTCAATAAATAAGAATACGAAAATAAAAATGTATAGATGGTCTAGAAATTAAGGAATTCTAAATTTGCTGGGTGTTAGGCCAATGGGGATGAGGATTCAGTAAATCACACCTGGGCATTTTATGACCTACAAACTACATCTGGCCCATAGGCAGTCCCAGTACAGACCATGGCATTGGTAGTGGGGGATGGGATATTGTCAGGGGCTGGGACATCAGCATGGGATCAGCATTGGAGCATTGAGGGGGGGGTAAGGCAAAGGTGCAGCAGCAGTGAGGTTGTATGGGACAGCAGAAGGAGCAGGGTGGCAGGACAGGGAGTGGGGCATAAGCCCTCTAGAACATTCCCAGTTTCTCATAAATTTCCCCTGAGAAAAATTAATTGCCCAGCCATGCAGTAGATTCTCATTTTGCATTAGATTCTCATCTTCCTGGACCTTTGAAGGTCTTTTTGAGGCTAGAATTTCCTGACTCTGGAAAGAACCAATAAAGATCTGTTTTCTGGACAATCTGGATGAGTACATTCTGAATTGGCATGGAAAATTCCAGCTTTTTATGACAAATTTCTATTTTATAGATCTGATCTACCACCATTTTAAAAAGAGATCTGCTTCAATTGTTAATGCTACTTGAATGCTGTAGAGTTATTACCATTACTTTTTTTCTATCACATATAGCAATATCAACGAATGTGGAATGCACCGTATTCGTATGCATATTCAAAATTAAGATTTTTCCAGCTTATAAATTCATTTCGTAGATTTCAGTAGAATTAACTTATGAGTGATATCTATTTGATTTTAATGAGAGATTGGTTTAAGTTCTATGTCAGAAAACATGGCTGAACTGAAAAATCTGGAGAGCTTAAAAACACTCACAAACAGGAAGTGAAATGATTTCAGTAAATCTCCTTGCAGTTGTTCCCATACTTGTTGGTTTATCTATAAGCTGTTTAATTTTATTGATTAAATATAAATATGAATGTAAATATATTTCAGAATCAATTGCTTCTCTTGCTATTTGAGCATATTCTTCATTAGGAATATAGAATATGAATATTGAAACACAGTTTTGATTTTCTGCTTCTCTTTAAATGTTCCAGCTAGCCAAAAAAATTCGGGAAAAGTTTAACCGTTACTTGGATGTGGTAAATCGAAACAAGCATGTAGTGGAAGCTTCGTACACAGCTCATTTGACATCTCCTCTCACAGCAATTCAGGACTGTTGTACCATTCCACCATCTATGATGGAGTAAGTATTCAAATATTTTCTATTGGAGATGGAAAAAGCCTTTGGTTTGTTTGTTTTGTGGTCATTGGCTCTGATATTAGATCAAGAAGATCTATATTAAGAAAGAACAAAGAAG
Organism: Diadophis punctatus similis; assembly: GCA_023053685.1. Taxonomy (NCBI): domain Eukaryota; kingdom Metazoa; phylum Chordata; class Lepidosauria; order Squamata; family Dipsadidae; genus Diadophis; species Diadophis punctatus. Next base: position 63,368,828 of record JALIGW010000003.1, read on the forward strand.
ACCATGTTTAAAGTATAAAGGCTTTGAGGAGAAACTTCAGAAATGGTTCCACATTGAATGTTGATAGCATGGGAACCATGAAGAAGGAAAAAAGGTATAGGGTTATGGTTATAGTCTTCCATGAAATCTCTCTGGAATGAGTTGCTGAAAGAAATTATACAATTTATATGGTATGCAATAAATTATATATTTTATATGGAGCATCTGGGACGAAATCAGATATTTTTCATGTGCACTTCCTTCTTTTCTTGTACCTACCCAATAGGCTTCATTAGTCATAGGAAAAAAGAAGAAATTCCAGTGACGGAATTTGTGTTTTACTTGCAAATACATGAATTATTGTATAAGTAGCACAATTAAAATATTGTGTTAAGGACTTGTGCAAATATATTATGATAGCAAGGAAAATATTTGATCATGGGATATAAATAAAAGGAATATGTTAATATTATTATCAGCTGAACTCAACCCACCGCTGGATAAAAGCCTGTTCATTGAATGTTATGGACCATAATGTATGCTGATCCAATGCAGGATCGTAGATTTTTTTTTAACTTCCCAGATTAGGCCTGAAAAAAATGACTTGCCTAAAGTCACCAATATGACTTCAGGGATTGGTTCTACTTACCTTCCCTACCGGTTTGGGGTCGCACCGGAAGTGCGCGTTTTACACACGCTCGCAACACTTGCGTGCCCACCCCCATCACTCCCAGGTTAAAAAGGTCTTCACATGCGCAGGAGGCTTTGCACATGCACAGAGCGTTATTTTCGCATAAATTTGGCTCCGGTGGACGGATTTCAAGCCGGAGCACCGGTTCAGAGGTGTGTCCAGCTGGCCATCACTGCCGGTTCGGCGAGCGGGGGGAATTTCCCGCTACCGGTTCTATAGAACCAGTCCGAACCGGCAGGAACCTACCTCTGTATGGCTTCTATGTCTAAAAGAGAATTATAATCTGGGTTTCCCCAATCACAGTCCAGCACCTTAATTACTATACCACACTAGCTCTCAGGGAATAGAAATATCTATCTATCTGCCAGTCAATCAATCAGTCAGTCATAAGCCCTAATATATAACAAACAATTGTTTGAGGAATAATGGTTATTTCTGGTTATTTTAAAATAATGCTAACCCGAATGTGGAAAAAAAGTTATAAAAGTTAATAAGTTGACTGATCAGTCCACAAAAAAAATCTATGGACAGGTAATGCAGGTAGTCCTCGGGTCACAGTGACAATTGGGACAGAATTTCTGTCCCCAAGGAATGCAGTCATAAAGGGTGGTGTCACATGACTCCATTGTTTAGCAACAGCAACCCTGGCAGTCAGGATTGCTCAGGATTGTGTGATTCTTAAACGAGAAGAAGCAGGAATCCTAGGCAAGGCATGTGGGCGGGTGCTATGGAGTGTGGGCAGGTTGCCAGAGGTCGTGGGCAGATGATACAGAATGCAGGCAGGTGGGGATGTGCCAAGAAGTATGAGATCCTTTTTCCAAAATGCTTTTTCTGGGAGAAAAAGTGGCATGAGCAACTTATGGGAACGACTTTGCTTATGGGTAGCTGGTAGGGAAGCTCACATATAGCAATCATGGTATTGTGCAATACTGCAACTGTTGTAAGTGCAAGCTGGTTGCCAAATGCCCAAATTGAGACCATGCAACTATAGGGGTACT